>RJWT010007898.1:0-26983 GCA_004365215.1 Cuniculus paca
GGCTCTGATGGTACCTTCTAGGTGGTAGATTTGGGTCCTTTCATTATCTGCCTGGAAACTAGCTGTGTGGTTTGGCTGGAAGCACTCCCTTTACCCACTTACCTGAGCTCTTTCAGTGTGACAGCATAAAAATTATGTGGATATGCAGACTGTTTTTTCATACTGAGAGTAATGACTAAAACCACCTTAGCCCAGAAAAATAGTTCCTAAAGTCAGTGAATTTTCCTAGGTAAGAACTTGCCTTTGGCTCACAAAACTCTAATGATTCATGACTATAGAAAGTTTAATATGTGCACATTATGAAATTACCCTAATGTGATTAACCAACCCTGTTTTAAAAAGACAAAGTTGGCACTCCACTTTATCTTTCTGTTCTGTACAAGAGCTACAATCCTTATTTTAGAGTATGATTTTTATAATCATTTCTATATGGTATGCAAATTTCCTTTTCAGTTGCTTACGTCAATCTGCTTGCGAATTAATGCAGTTAACTCTAAATAAGTTTCCCATACCTATGAAGCAATCAGAGGAGTGGGCAGATGCCATTCGTGAATAATCTGAATTCAGTTCCTACACTGAGTCTTTCTCCTACCTCTTAATTCCTTGCATGGATATCAGAAAGTAGTTTTCAGATACATTATTTCCACTTTGGCATGGGCAACAGGCAGTAGGATGTGCCACCAAAACGAGGATTTCATTTTTGACATAATTGAGCCTTAAATGATTGAGATGACTTGAAAGTGTGAATTCAGATTGTAACTATACATTTTCTCAAACAGTAGGTTGCTTTGAGAGGACAGAGGCTAAAGGCAGGGGGGTCCATTTTCTCAATGCACAGGGAGGCCTATGACTAAATCCCCAACATATCCAGAGAAAAATAGGCCCGGAAAAAGGTATTGTTAACGGTGGTCAGTTTGTTAATGCCCAAACCGCACACCTGCCCCAAGAGACCCAGGTGGTAGACAAGTCCTGGCCAGAAGCTGATTGGGGCTTAATCACATTGCTCTCATTATTTAATGTCTCCTGAAGAGAAAAATAGTCTGAACTGAGAAATTCCAGGTACATGAGAGAGCTGTTCCTTTTCTTTTCGATATCACAGTTCCCTAGTCTGCCTGTCAGAAGTGAGGTGTCGGCCTCTGACATTTGCTAGAAACTTGTCTGTGGAACAGAAGTCATGCACAGGTGTGCCCCTGGTTGTGCTGTGATAGGCCCTGCTGCTCGGCAGGGGTACAGAACAGCTGGTGTGGGGCCTATGCTCCATTTTTAGTTCAGGATTGGACCACTAGTTACATTTTTATTCAATTACTTACCCACTCAGCAGTTCCAGAAGTCATGCTGCAGAAAGGTAAGCACAGATCTCATTTTGCTATCAGCATTGGAGTCTTACATTCAGGACCGCAGGGCTTCGGGGGTCTACTCGAAAGGGAGAGGGGAGCAGTGTATTTCACTCTTTGAGCATCCCAGGTTCAAAGCTGGAAGGGTTTTGACAGAGTTTGCCTCAATTGTCATTTAACTTGGTATTAAGTAGGACATGGAGTTATAGACAAAATTGTCTTTATAGGGAAATCATGGTCTTTAGGCTCTCTAAGAGTCCAATGCAGGAAAAATATAGCACTAATTGAAAGCCGATTGATTGTATATGGCTTATTGCATTACCTTTTCTTCCTTTTTCATAGAGAATGAATACATATAAATATTATGCTATAGAAATGTAAGTTGGAACTTTAAAAGCCAATTCTTGAGGTTGTCAGGAGAGTTCAATGAGCTTAATTCACATAAACTGCTTGGAAGAGTGCCTGGCACATCACAAGTGCTCACTGAATATCTGTGGTCATTATTTTTATTTTGCTAATTGTTATTAGGAATGCCGCTACAAAACTTCTTTCCAAAATGAGTTCATTATAACATAAATATCCTAAGAAATATTAATAATTGGCTGTGAAACATGGCTCTTTAGTCAAATACATTTGGAAAACCACAAAATTAAATGGGACTCCTTAGTACAGGATTTCATGAGCACATTTATGATGCTAGCATCATGCACCAAACCCGAGCCCACAGTAATACTCAGAGTACACAGTGCACGTGTGCGCATCACATACACGTCCACGGGAGAGCAAAAACAGCAACGCGACAGAAGCTGTGCTGTTATTTTATTTCCTTTTTAAAACTTACACGTAAGTCATTTGGTCCTGTGTGCGCTTAGGCCCACTGGTCCGATTAACCTGCACCCGTCTCTCAGAAGGGTCTCCCTAACTTTGAAGACCAGTTCTGGAAACCTGAGTGGGAAACTCCACTTTCCCTCCAGCTGGCAGGCTGCTGGCCTTTGATGTACACATGATCTTTGTGTGTGTATGTGTGTGTATACATTGTTCTGTGTCTTTATCACATTTATGAAGGCGTCCCATGGCCTCAAATCCATGAACTTGAGAACCACCTTGAATTCAAAAGGTGCTTACAATTTTGAAACAAGTCCCAACCCTAGAGAAAGAGAGGAATCACTTCTATTTGGAGTGTTGCAGTCCACGTATATGTCATGGCTGAAATAAATAAAAAGACACAAACTCTGGATTGGTTCAGCTGGGCTGGGAGCCGTGCGATAAGAGGTCACTGGTGTGAGTTACTATGGTAATTGAGTAGTATCAGCAATAGTTTTGCTCTCATGAGCATTAAAGCACATAATAATAGGCAAACAACAGTGGTTAAAGCAAGCAGGTAGGATTACTATGTTCTTTTGTCAGAAGTATATAATGTCTTGTAGTCAGTTTTAAAGACTTCTCAACCCCCAAATCCACCCCACCGTCACCTGCTGAGTAATTTTGTATGCTTAATCTCCTGCCCTCAACTCCAAGCTCTCTGCTAATTTGAGACAAATGGGTATTTCTGACATTAAATAGGGCAGCAAGGAAGCCCTGACCTAGAAAACCTGCATTCTGAAGCACTGCGAAAAATATTCTTTCAACAATTTTGTTAAGACTCTTTTGAATACCGAGAGGGAGAAAAAAAATAGCTTTCATCAAAATGAGAGGTTGCGGTCTCTTAAGGAAGGATCGTTTTGTATTTTTTGTTTTGTTTTATTTTGTGTTTTGGGTTTTTTTTTTCTTTGCAGAACGAGAAAAAAAGGAAAGAAAAAAGAAAGAAAACTTGCAGAGCATCCCCACTCCCAACTTCCTCATAAAACTTGTCAGTTCACATTGCCATCCGCTACCCCAACAATAATCACTCCGTGCCTATTGCTAATTGCAAGCACAGCTGAGGCCCAGCGGGAAGCCCTTGCACAGTCTCAGGCCTTTATACGAGGCTCAATCTGTTGTATGGCACTTGTTCACACACAAAAAAACTACCAGCAAAGGCAGAAAGAGGCAGAGTCACAGGTTTCTTGTAATCCCTCTGCCTCCCCGCTGACAGCCCAGCCCTAGAAGCATTCCTGGTTTTGTCCTCCTCTTTACAAAATCTGAAGTGACCTTAAGCTACGAGCATGTCAGCTTTTGAATGTCGAGTTGCCGGCTTCTTCAGGTGCATTAAGGAGTAGAGGGGGGCTACATCTGGCTTCTGCGTGTCTGTTTGCAGCACCCCTGGGGCGAGCTGTGGCTTCCTGTAACATGTAAAATATGAGTGTGAACTCAGGGTTCATGGCAAGGAACAGGAGGTCATGCCTCCATTCAGTTCTAAGTAAAGAAATTGGGAGTTTGCAGATGTTTTTCTGTATGTGTAATGACACCACCCCCCTCCCCAGCCACGGAGCAACCGAACGCCGTTTTTTGATAAAATGTGCCACAATCAGTGTGCTACTTGCAGATTTATTCATATCAATTTTTGCAATTTATATATTCAGAGACAAGATTGCTATTTCGGCAACTTTATGTTGGATGTTATACATTTGCGTCTAGAGAAAGAGGGAAGAAAGAAGTACGGGGCGAGGATGGTGGGCAGAAAAAAGAAATTAAGTCTGTTCCTTGGGCCACTGGCTGGGGTGTTGTCAAGGAGACAAAGCATCAGATCCAAGGGTCTGTGTCCCTTTTTGCCCAGCGGTCACTTCCTACCCAGGCTGGGACATCTCTTGCTTGTGGCCCAGAAGAAAACCCGTTAATGGCAGCTGTGGGGGAGAGTGGGCCCCGCGGACGGGCACTGTCTGCCCAGTGGACAAGCTCAGACACTTGAAGAAAGACTTTTGCGTCCTCCCTGAGGTCAAGGACAGGTGGGCTCGAGAACCTTGTCGTGACCTTCACTGGGGCCCAGCAGGGGGTACTCAGCCCTTCCTTACCACCTTGCCACTAAGATGAGAAGGGAATTAAGCCTCCCGCAAAATTCCTGCTTGGAGAAATTTCTTTTCCCAGCCCAAAGCCGCACACTGTATTTTCCCTGAAAGAAGACATTGGTGGAGTGAATGTAGAAATTAAGCCTCCGAGCCCGGGGAGTAAATGCTCCGCAGTGGGACAGTGTTAATTGCCAAGATTGGTGCAAAGATCATTTCGAGGCATTTAAGAAATACATGATTTTTATTAGTATAACTGTTCCACGTAGGAGTTATTTCTCAGCAAAGGGCAAAAGCTTTGCCTGCCTCACATTATTAGCCTAATTCTACTTAATTGTTTCCTAAAATAAGGGCTTCCTGAACACACATTCCAAACCTTAATAAGTCTGTTGTGGTGGGAGTGATTCTGGGTGGGGAGCTGCTGCCCTTTTGGGCAACCAGGATCTCGGAGTTGACTGGGAACCTCTTGATCAGAATCCGCGCTTGGAAATTGGGGGTTTGGGGGTCAGCCTGGGGACAAGGGGGACTCTGAGAGCATGAAGTGGTGTGGCACACGGTGCAAAAAATGGATCCTTTCTCTGTTGTTTGGATTTAATCCTCTATGAGGATTCTCGGTTCTCATCTCTGGGCTTCATTTAATTCTGTTTCACAGATTTAGAAATGTTGGCCCCATGGCATGTTTTAAATAAACCAAATAAATGACTGAGCAAATGCTACCAGATTTGTTCTTTGTTCTTCCCAGGCTCAAAACTCGACCTTGAGAAATCATTTCAGTCCTGGGATTAAATGAAATGCCTGCATTCATCTTACAGAGATTTTTTTTTTCTTTTTGTAAATCATGGCTAGGCATTCACATTAGAATATGTACACTGCTAAATATTCTTGAGCAAAGTTTCCTTTGAGATCTGGTTTTTATTTCCTATCTTCTTTTTTTTTTTTTTGTCTTTCTTGGACTATGGTTTAAGAATATAACATGAAATATCCCATCTTAACCATTTTGAAATGTACAGGTCCATAATGTTAAGTAGAATGTCACATAATCAATCTTTAGAACATTTTTTATCTTGCAAAACAGAAACTCTATATCTATCAAGCTACAAGTTCCTTTTACTCCTCCCCTTAGCCCCTGCCAACCACCATTCCACTTTCTGTTTCTATGAATTTGACTCTTTTATATACCTCGTGTAAGTGAAATCATACAGTATCTGTTGTCTTTTTGTGGTTAGCTTATTTTACTTTGCATAATGTCCCAAAAGTCTGTCCATTTTTTGGCATATGGCAGAATTTCCTTCCTTTTTAAGGTTGGGTAATATTGTGTGGCGTGTACCACATTTATTTGTCTGTTCTTCCCCTGATGGAATTAGGTTGCTTCTACCCAGTGAGTAATGCTACTCTGAAGATGGGTGTACAAATATCTCTTTGAAATCCTGCTGTCAAGTTTTTTGCATCTGCACCATGAAGTTAGTGTTTTGCGCATCTTTCTATACTCTCAGGTGGCAGAAATGGGAGAGAATGATATTTCCATTAGCGTTTAGAGGGTGTGTCTGGAAATCACGCTTAGGCCTGGGAGCTTTCCCACCACAGGTGCCCTGTGTTGAAGTAGACCTTTGCATCCCTTGTGATGATAGCCCACCCGCTGAGACGTGAGGTTGATTAAGATAAAAGAGGTTTTTGTGACTTGGATTTTCATACAGTTTGATGGATTCAGCAGCAATAAAATCATTAACAGTCTGGTTTTGGCTAGCTTATATAGTTTTCTGAAACTGCCAACAGGTAAACAAAATAGTTTTTTAAAAGACACAGGCCAGCCGGGCCTGATGGTGCAGGCCTGTAATCCCAGCACTCGGGAGGCTGAGACAGGAGGATTGTTGCAAGTTTGAGACCAGCCTGGGCTGCAAAGTGAGCTCAAGGCCAGCCTGAATGGCATAATGAGACCCTGTCTCAAAAACACCAGGGCAGGGGATCTAGCTCAGCGGCCTAAGCGCCTGCCTGGCAAGCGCAAGGTCATGAGTTCAATCCCTGGTGCCGCAAAAAACAAACAAACAAACAAAAAAAGATACAGGCCATGTCTTCCAGAGAGAGACCCCTACATAACGCATGTAAGCTAAGCTTTGGATTAAACTCTCTTGCCTGTTTGCTCTCAGGAAAGATCCTTTAAGACGCGTACCTCTCCTTGCTTTCCTGCAAGCTATTAACATTGTTAGAATTGAGTATCAATAGTTGGGCTAAAGACTGCTGTGCATTCAGTCTGGGGTCCAGCTTCGGGCTCACCATTTTTATCATTCATATGAAATTGTCATGCTAAAGAATTAATTACCACTGGATATTTCTCCACATTTCAGGCTGAAAGAGTTGAAATTTGGCCTTGAGTAGGTAGAGGCTTACTTTAATAAAAGAAGATTGAGATTATTATTTAGGTCCTTTGAGGGGGCGCTAAACAAACATTGTATTGCTAAAGTTCATTTACGACCAAAATCTTAAAGCAGTAACCATTTAAATCTGGTTTTTTTAATGTGTTGTCTTTTTCTTATGAGCAGAAACTAAAGGCAAAAGAGTAGCTGAATCCTTTCAGCTCCAAGCTGTAGGTGATGAGGCTGTGAAACTGAGTCTTGATGAGGTTGCTCAGCCTTCTCCGTCACAAGCCCTGGGGACCCAGCCACCTGAGAAGCCACTGTGGACTCTGGGCACTTCACTGAGTTGCATTTTTAGGCATCCAAAGAATTACAAAAGTGGGGGAAAGCCCATATTCAATTAAAAAGGACATTTGGGGCAGCTGGTGAGGCCATTCTGCTGAGCCATAGCCTCTGGCTTGAGTGCTAGTTGTGACTTTGTGCTTTTAACTGAGCGTCTTGAAGCCATGGCTGGGAAATACCCATCTTTAGAAACAGCTCTTGTGTGTGTGTGTGTGTGTGTGTGACCAGTTTTTTTTTTTATTGGTACATTTTAGATACGTGTAATGATCACATTCATCATAGAGAATTTTTACCTGTACACAATACATCTTGCTTCTTCTTTTTCCCCTTTCCCTTCCCTCCAGTCCCTCTCTGCCCCCCATTTACAAAAGCTTTGTTTCCATTTTTCTCTTCTATTCATTTCTTTCCTTGTCCCTTCCTCTCCCCCCCACCCTTGTTCCCTTTCTCATTTGAACATTTTCTTCCCATTTCCCAAATTCTATTATACATTTGGGTCCTTACTTACACTACAGCAACACTCGGCTGAAGCAGAAGGCCATGTGTATCAATGGTGCCTCCACTTCTGAAAGTATCTGGGTGATGCACCCTTATGGACAATGAGTGTTGGGCCCTTGGAGCTGTGACAGTCCTGAGGCTTGCTAGTAACAACATGCAGTGGGTCAGTGCCTGGCCCACCTGGCCAGAGGTGGCCTGCACAAGCCAGAGCATCGTTGTTATGCCCCCTCTGAATCTTTGATAGGAAAAAAGAATACAACCAGATCCCTGGTGATCGTTAGACCAGAGGGACCCACGGGGCAATGGGATTGTGGTTTAGGCTTACAAAGCAGTGGGTACTTTGGGAGAAATGCAAAGAAACCTTACCTGATGCTCTTCACTGGCTCCTAAATTACCCAAATTGTAAGGAAGAAATGTGCATTGAAAACTCTCAATGCAAAATATTTTATTACAGTGTTTCAATACACTAATTAAAATAGGTTGTGAGTCTCTTTTTTCCAACTAGTAATAACTCATCACCAAAAACAAAGTGAAGAACTTAGTCACATGGATGTGGTCAAGGTATTATTTTCCTCTTTGATTCTTTGCCCACAAAGTGTCATTTGCTCATCAAAGCCTCTGGCTTTGATGTGTGCCAGGGTTGAGTTGGAGAAAGGGTACTTTCCAGAGAAAAGATACAAGTTCTCCAGCCTGAAACACAGGTCAGTTACCAAGCAGTTACCAAATTATCAGTTTGGCTTCTCAGAAAGTTTCGTGCGACTCTGAATAGCACACAGTTAGGGCGATCTGATTTCTTATTTGGGAAGCAAGGTGAGATAACTTGGCTCACAGAATAACGGCTAATGCTTCGCACCATATGTACCTGGCACTGTTGCAAGCATTCTACACATATTAACACATTAAAGTTCCCACAACAACCCTAAATAGGATTTCTTATTATTAACCTCACTCATCGGATGAAGAAACTGAGGCACAAAGATTCTGTTAGCCACAAGGTTTTACTGCCTCTCAGACTTTTGAATCCTGCTGCATCTGTCACCTGGCTACTAGACCACTTGTCTGAGTCTCAGTTTCCTCCTCTGTAAAGCTATGGGTAGTAATATTCCACTGTAGCGCTGCTCAGAGTTCAGCTGTGAACTACCCAAGCCCTTTGCACTTTGCCTTCCTGGCATATGTGGCTTAAATATGCCCATTTCATAAGAAATGCGTATCTAGAAATGAAGCAACAATACTACAATGTAGTTCCTAATGAGTTTAAGCTATCACTCTACAAAGACTAGCGTCAACAGAAATTTTATTCAGTGAAAGTATGTGAAGTCGTATATTTGTGCATAGTGTGTTTATCAGTCCTCAGACCAAACACCTTAAGTTATTAAAGAGTACCTGATATTGGGCTAAATATCATTCTCAGATGTAGGTGTGGGTGAAGCAACATGTCTTTGTGTGTGTGTGTGTGATGTGTGTGCGTGTATTTTGCTAAAAGTGATATTCTATAGTATGTATGTAGATGTCAATACAAACTTTGTTTAAAGAAATAGGCAAGACAGGAAGAACTGAGTTTTCCACTAGGCTGTTTTTACTGGATTTGTGACTTTGCCTGAAATTGGTCCTAACTCTTCCTGGTGATGATGTCTTTAATTTCACAAGACAAAATTTTCCTCTGATGTGAAAAGGCGCTATTGTTTTGTCTTTTTTGCTGAAAAGTTTACAGCTTATGATGTCTGGTTTTTCAGGACTAAATTTTGGTCAGTGTTGTAATTTTCTTTCTCTAAAACCCCATTAGGAAAATTCAAGCCTCTACGATGAAAGCAATTTTTCTAGTTGTGTTTTGTGTGTATGTGTGTGTGTGTGTGTGTTTCATAAACAAACTACCCACAGTGAGAAATTTCTGCCACTAACAATGGTGGAGTTACCAACATAAAACAAGAAGAGAAGATAGGATAATAGGAGAGAAGAAAATTGTTAATTCTAGCTAAGAAATGGCATAGTTCATCCCTATCCAAGTTTTTCTAATCATTTCCTTTAAAAAGGAGGCAGGATATGGTGACACACACATCTTGCCTCTCAGGATGTTGAGGGAGAAGGATTACAATTAAAGCGAGCCTAGCAACTTATTAAGACCTTGTCTCAAAACAAAATAAGGGAGTAGGTATGTAACTCAGTGGTAGAGTGCTTGTCTAGCCTGTATGAGGCCCTCGCACAGCCAAAAAAGGAAAACTACACAATGGTTGTCTCTCCCCCACCAATTCTTTAAAGTCATTGAGTGTTTTTCTGGGGGAATGCCCCAGCATTTCCACACTTTGCTTAGCCACTTTGTAAGGTCATTAAATGTAGGTTCTTTTGCACTCCAAGAAAAGTCTAGACTCTGGTTCAACAGGATCATTCTACTCCCTGGAAAACTTTAGAAGCAAAAAGCTCACTGTGATGCCATCTAGAACTACAGCTGCTTCTGTATAACTAATTCCTTGCTTATTCAAGTATTGAGTTGAATGCAAACTTTTTCAGATTTGATAGTAAATAACCAAATTCAAACCTATCCCAGATGCTTTCTAGTTGTGTGCCCTTCTTGCTCTTGTACAAAACAGGCTTATAGTGTCAACCTCTGAAGAGTTCAGTGATTAAATATGCTTGTAGTATGTATTGTGCAGGCCTTGCCCATTGTAAGGGATCAGTGTCCAATGAATAAGTGACTGTTACTTACTAATTGTGCAGATGCTTGTGTCTGTACATGTATGGGGCAACTTATCAGGAATCCTGTGCAAGGTAGTACTTTGTTGAAAACCGGAAACCCTAAAGTCTTACAGAATGGTCTGGTCTGACAGAAGTTGGTGCAAGTTAAGGAGATAAATTGCCTTTGTGATAGATGTTTATGGAAATACAGTGAGTGGCCCTACCTCTTTTTAGACTGTATTCCTTGTTTCTATGCCACTCATCTGTGACATGTGAGCTGTTATGAAAACAGATATCCCATTAACAATAACGTTTCTTTAGGAATGAAATTCTTATCACGATGTTGGAGTCAAGAATTAAGACTTAAGCCAGGCATGATGGTGCACTCCTGCAATCCGAGCTCCTTGGGAGACTGAGGCTGGAGGAGCTAGTTCAAGGCCAGACAGACAACTTAGTGAGACCCCCTAACCCCCATCCCCACCCCCAAAAAAGAGTTTATATATATATATATATATATATATATATATGGAAATTGCCCAGATCTAAATATGAGCCCATCCTCTGTGAACCCTACCTGGTCCAGTGAGGTGTTAATTAATCATCTTATCTCTTGTCCTACTTGCTTCCAAGAGAGAAAGTTTCCAGTGAATCCTAGGGCAAGAACTAGGGAGAAGTGAGAAGTTACTTCTTGATTGCAAAATTTATGGAGGAGTCAAAAAAGTAAGATAATACCTTACGCAATATTTTTTAAAAATCCTTATTCATGCAAAAACAATGATGGCTGAACTATCAAAATTTTAATTAAAGTTGGCATTTGATGCTGCTCTTGTATGATCTGCCTCGCTGCCCCTTCGTAGTTGCAGCAGTAGGAGACCCTGACATTACACAGACGCTTCGTGTTCGTAAGGACTGCCCTAGGGGAAGCAGTATATCTGAGGGGAGAAGGTGTGATGTGATCGTATCTGCATAGTAATTACCTAAGCTTCTGCAAGGAATGGATTGGGAAAACTTCTTCTGTGTATCTGCTATGTTTACCTGAGAGTAGTGACAGAGTGACAGTAGCTACATTTTTATTGAGTACTTACTATGTGACGGTCTTCTCCTTGGCACTTTACATAAATTATCTCTTTCAATGCTGACAGTAATCCTATGAAGTAGGTACTGGCATTAACCCCAAGAGGAGACAGAGGGTAAGAGTTAAGCAGTTTGCTTCAGGTTATCCCTCTAATAAGTAACCAACCCAGGCTGAAGTTCTACTTATCCCCACAGGGTTTGAGAAATCACTCATACTTAGTCTGAATCCTTTTAACCCAAGACTTCAATCTAGATCAATATAGCTTAAATGTGCTATATGCACCCAAAATACTCGTACAGGTCTGTGTGATGACCTAATACAAAATAACTTTCCAAAGGAAATGCATTGCTCAGTGCTGCTCATGTGTTATGTGAGGCTTATGCAAACAATTCCAGACATATTCCAATAGAAGTTATTTCCCCCACCCCACATGGTTCTCCCTGGCTGCCTGGCCTGTTTTCTCCCCTTTAAAAATCTTTTTATTTGAGAGAGAAAAGAACTGAGTAATAATGATGGTTGCAGTGGAGGAGGTGGGGATTGGTGATCAATCATAGAGGCAGATAATATTGGGTGTAGCCCTATAACATGCCAACTACTGCTAACGGATGCTCCAGCAGCATTTCATTTCCAAATCAGGGAAAGCCAACAAAAGAATGACTAGTTCCCATCTTCGTCAGGAAACTGAGTCTTCTGAGACTGTAAGTAACTTGCTCAAGATCACAAACTCTGTTGTGTGTTAGAGCTTGTGCTCTTCACCACTACATAACGGAAAGTAGGAAAGGAGAATTAAATGGCAACATGTTTAATAAGCCTCCTAGCTCCTTTTAAATAGATCTTTCCAATCCAGTTGCAGCTAATAGAAAAATTCTCAACTTCCTAAGAGCCTCCAAACCTACAGGTCACAGCTGTGATAGGTGTCACTTTGGGTTCTAAAACAAAAGTCTCCACAAAGCCTCCTCAAAGGAGCCAGGCAACTGCAGATTTTCTTTTTTGTGTTTTTTCAGACTAAATAATCTTATTTAGGAAGTCTCAAATTAATGTTCCTTAATGAAGGGGAGGCAGCAAAAAAGTCATGATCATATATATGTCATGAGCTCCCTGTTCTGGTTTCTACAGATTGAGAGTACATTTACTGGCCAGGTGTTAGGATGGCTCCAAAAAAGGCATATCTAAACCCAAGACAAAACAAAATGGGGAGAACTTAAAATGTTTTATGAATTTCCTCTTTTGAAGAACCATAACAAATCTGCTGCATTAGCCTCGATCTCAAATACAGCAAACCTGCCTAATAAGCACTCTAAGCCCCTCGAGGAAGAGCAGGAACCACCCAGTAATATGCTGATAGGCGTAATGGCTGGTTTCCTGAGAGGGAGAAGGCCATGATTGGTGAAGTTTGCCGTCTCTGTGGTGTAAAAGCCTCCACTATGGCCCGTTTCTAGTTCACTCTGTGGTGCCCTGGACGTGGCGGCAGAAAGCAAGGTCCAAGATCAGAGCTCCACACCAACATACAGCTACGTCTGATTAGGAGTCAGGCAGTTGCTGAGCTATTTCTCTCCAGTGGCAGACAATTCTAGAGTCACTATATGTGTGACCTTGAGCGAGTCACCTCTCTGAGTCTTTGTTTCCTCCTCTCCAAAGGGTAAGATGGAGGATGCCTTCCACTTCTAACATTTTAAAGTTCTAGAAGGCAATGCCTCCTGCTTTCTCTGACATCCAAATGCCTTTAAGCGCCTCTCTGGAAAACCAAGTTAAGTGCTGTGCAGCATCCAAAAGTGCCTCCAATTTCATCTACTGAGCATAAGGTTTGGAAAGGAGTGACTGACTCCCTTTTGCCTCTTTCGATGTGTAGCCAATGGGGCATCATACATTTTTTACACTTCTTTTGCTAGATGTGAGATCCAGGAGGAAAAGCATGGATGTTCCAGGGCGCTCTTGCTCTCCTGGGGTGGGAATCTGCGGGATGCAGGAGCCTTGCTGTGTGCACGTCCCACCTCCCTTTCCCTCAGCAGCATGGCAAGACTGTTGATAGTGCGCTACCTTTTTATTTGTATTTTTATTGTATTATTTTACTATTTAAAAGCCATTTACAAGTATGGAAACTGCCTACATAAAGTGGGGGGGCTGCTTTTTTTTTCCTGAAAGGTGGCACGTCTCTCAGCAAAGAGAAAAAGGCATGTTGCACAAGGCTTGTTGGCAGTGATAGAAGCCAGTGCCGGTTTGCCTGTTGTCACAGCCAAAGCAAAATGCCACCTCTGCCTAGAAGCCAGCGTGCCACACTCCTCTTTTGTGTCCCAGAGCTGTACTCATCATGAGGCCCTGGGGCCTATAGGTTGGCCAAGAGGTCACAGGATTGCTTGAAGGTTGTCTTCCAATCCCAGGATGGCAGGGGCCAGGGAAGGTTGCTCAGGGTTCTCAAAATCGATTTTGAGCCCTCAGACTGCATGTCAGATGCAGCCGGTGAATGTGAAATGTGAGGCCTGAGGTGAGCACAGAAGAGCCCTCAACTGCCAAGAGTAAGGTAAGGCTATAGGACCACCCATGAGCCAGGGACAGTCCTCTTCCTGGACCCTTTTTACCAGGCCCAGATGCAGCAACAACAAATGTTCCAGAATCCCATGGCAGGAGGTGCCAAAAACACCTCCCATCAACAACCACTACCCAAAAAAAGTTTCAGTAAAATATTCTCACCCCTAGAGGGGAAAACCTGTCCATGCCTCAAGCAGCTTGACCCTTGCAATCCCCTCCCTGCATGGTGTGAACTCCACATCACCAGAAGATTATCTCCCACCGCCCTCCTCCCCGGCCACCCGCTTCCTAGGGAGGGACAGAAGGCTCCTAAAACCAACAGTTTCGCCTCCTTGATCTTTAAAAGAGCAGAAGCTGGCTGTGAGGCTGCAGTGCTGCCTTGATTGGGGTGGTGTGGGCTCTGTCGAGGCTGGGCTCCAAGGAGAGCCACAATTGGCTCTGATGAGGAAGGAGCCTCAACAGGGAAGATTGCAAAGAGGGCTTCTGCACACCATGGCTGAGATTGTGTCGTTTCTTGCAAGGTGAAACTTGGCAGTTCTACCTTGCAAGTAAAAACCCAAATTAATTTTTTTAAGGAAATTAAGTCAGAAACAAGGCTTCAGAAAAACTGTGAGTGTTAGGCATAAACTGATTTTGGATGATCTTTAGGTGAGAAAGGGTGGAGTTACCATCAGAAACATGTTTTTATTTATGCTTTTCAAATCCCCACTGGTGTGTGATATGTGTGCGTGCGTGTGTGTGAGTGTGCATGTGTGTATTGGTGAGTGTGAGAGTATGCATCGTCTCAATTCTCTAACCACTCTTTTTTTTTTTTTGCATCTTTTCTGTGCACGATTCGTATAGATGCCCTATAAATAAAAATATACAGGTCCATCCACACCTTTTCATTTTATTTGTAAATTGTTTGGTATACACAGCAGAGCGTAATGAAACCTGGAGAAGTTTAAAAGATTAGATTTTTTTTTCTATCCTGACACTTCATAACACTGTTCATATGTCTGTGAGTGAGATTTATGAATATATGAGCAGTACTGCAAAATTATACTGCACCAGAGACTTCCTGCGCCACAGGGGTGGCAGTCTAAAGTGACACTGCTTCAAGCATTTTTCACAGACATGAAGCAAAATTTAACCCCCTTAAGGGGAAGTATGATTTCAACAGCTTGAAATGAGCTCATTTGTAGATGGTTTCTCTCTCTCTCCTCTCTCTCTCTCATCTCCCATAATTTTTTGGTGTTAAGATTAAAACAGATTGCACAACCAATGTAAGGGCACGTAAGCTGCCCAGAGTACAGTTTGGTCCTTAAAGTGAAATCCTCACACATTGTCTTCATGAGGAACATCCCAATTGGGTAAATGAAGGAAAATGTCCCCCTCCATTTCTCAGGCTCTCAGCCTGACTCCTGCAATGTACGTAGTGGAGAAGGTAAGTGGCAATGGACAGTAATTAGTGAAAGAGAAGCATCCATCTCTGGGCGTGGGAGACAATGGCATTAGGAAATCAGTGCTGCCTGGAATTTCAACTGAGTGAAATTAGCCAATTACAAAAAGAACCAGAAGAGCGAAAGATGGTCTCTAGGAATGGAATGTGTCCAAAATGCCTAGAGTAGAGGTGGTTTATGTGAGATGCCAAGTCCAGACCGGTCTCATTTGGACTGATCCAGCACCTTGTGGTTTTGTGTAAATTAATGTTCATGATCTCTGTCCTCTCAAACTCTCATTAACCGTTTTGTTTCCTCCTGGAACAGAATGGGGTGCTCAAACATGACCTGGTCCCTCTTTGCGCTCTAAAGATTCCATGATGTGTTGGCTGGAGAACTTTTGTCTCTTTTTCAGCAATGGTACAACAGCTCCATGAATGTCATCTGTACCTGGTTGACGGACCGGATGGACTTGCAGCTTCACATTTATCAGTTGAAAACACTAATTAGGATGGTAAAGGTAAAAGAAAAAAATTATTATTCTTCATTGCAAATAGCCTACTGAAATACACTTCACTGCCAAGCCACAGGAAATCCTTAACAAAGAATATTGGTTTACATGTGCAACTCGAATCTCTAGACTAGAATTTCCTACGAGGAAAAACTTCGGAAATCACTTTATGATGCCTGGTTCATTTCTTAATCACACATCATAGAAAATTTTAGTATAAAGGAATTTGATATCTTTATCCGGATAGAAAAAATATTTTACTTGTCTTGCAAAAAGCACCACAAAGGCCATCATACCCTTTGCATTAGACTTTCAAAAACTGGCATTTGGTGTCATTATGCTAATCACACAAATTACCAATTTCATTTATGGTTTAATTAAATAAAATTTTGTCACAATTGATTTGATAGAAATATTTACTTCCGGCTATTTCTAAATATGTCCTGTGTTCATGATCAGAATGCAAATCAATATTGTTCTCATAGTTAATTGAAGTAGTTTCTCTTAGAATGCGTGTATACAATCAAATGTAAAGGATCACAAAGGTGAGATAACATACCCTGAAAGTAGGTTTTTTTCCCTGTTTTCTGCGCACGCCTTGGACTAATGATAATTATTTCAGCGTGAAATCTCAGTGGTTTACATGAAATAATAAGATCACAGAAGGGGGTAAATACGTTTTTGATCATTTCAGTTTCCATTTGATGCCTCTCTGCAGAGGGTTTTAAAACACTCCTGTGTGGAATT
This sequence comes from Cuniculus paca, assembly GCA_004365215.1. Lineage (NCBI taxonomy): Eukaryota > Metazoa > Chordata > Mammalia > Rodentia > Cuniculidae > Cuniculus > Cuniculus paca. The sequence continues at coordinate 16,394 of RJWT010007898.1, forward strand.
CCCATTCGAAGCACAAAGTCGCCTTTAAAATATTTTAACCATCTACAGAGCTGAATTTCTGTTCCTTAACAGTTTGCCAGAAGTCTCCCCCACATTCAGCCCCACCCCATTTCTCAGTCTCTTGAAGATTGGCACCATCTCCCTGAAGGTGCTCCCCCATCCCACTGCTGACTTAAAACCAATTACTGTTTGGTGTGTGTAATTAAGGAGAATCATTGTCATCCGCATTTGATCTCACAAAGCATCTGCCTAGAAAAGGTTACAGGCAGTGGGGTATATGACAGCTCTTTTCAAAAAAGTACACACTCCAACTCAGGACCCAGCTCAAGTTCCGCATTTTTATTTCGGTTTCCTAAGGCAAACCCACTAGCCATTGAATGACCACTTGAAGTCCATTTTCTGCATATAAATATGCTCATGGGGGTGGAGTGTGATTTCTGTTTGACCCTTATTGAGTCGACATGAAAAAAAAGAACATTTTAATATTTTTAAATAATCTCCCCATAACTGATATTTCCAGATCTGTGTTGAGAATTAGTAATATTTTATTAAGAAAAAAAGTCACAGAGGAGGCTAATCTTCATCCTCTGCCAGACACACACACACACACACACACACACACACACACCTCACAGAGAAGTGATACAGAAATGTCGTTGCCAAAGGAATCTCTTCACTCTCACCAAAATTAGTCCCTGCTTCACTAAGGCCACACCACAGAGATAGGAAGCAGAATTCACGTCCTCAGTACCAAGTCCACGACCAAGAGGTCTCTTTCTGCAGGGCACATTTCCAAGGATATTTGGCTTTCTCTCCTCCGTCAGTGGATACTCTGTTTATTCATACATCCATTCATTATTCACCAAGCATGTCTTCATTCATCCAACACTGGGTAAAGATGAGGTGCGCCCCTCCTTCCATATGACCAGATGGAAGATTTAAAAATGGCTGGAGGTGGCCCCTGCCCTGGAGTATTAGAGTACAGTTGGTATGCACACAAGGTCATATCCTGTAATTCAAAAAAGGGCAGAATACTTAAGTACATTTACCTGTGTTTTTCACATCCTGTCTTGACAACAATTGTGTTATTCGAAATTGCCGTGAAACAACTGATTGACAAGTTCAGAATTTTCAGGTAATGACCTGGCTGGTGTAACCCACTGACTCAGCCTCTTGCCTTTCCCCATCAAGGTGGGGAAAGAGTTCAAGCAGCTATGTGGCTTCTTCCACCTCTTGAGAGCCTGCAGCTTGATCCATGATTTATGATGACCTTATAATTGAGTGCCTAAATCAGGTCACTTTTAAGAGGGAAAGAGGGACCAGTAGTAATCATGCTGGAACAGTGGGCATAAAGTGCAAAGGGAACACCATAATCTTACAGAGTTGGGCTGCACCAAGCCAAATGGCACTCACTCATCTCTATAATCACTGCATTGTACAACCTCCAAAGGGGGTTGACCTCATGATTGTCAAACTGCCACTACATTAGAAGGATGATTAGAAATCCTGGTGGGAGTGGCATTGGAATATGTTAATGTTCTTTCTTTTGCCCCTTTGTCAAGTTTCTTTTATCAATAAGAGAAGCAAACAGCAGAATCAGTAGCTGAAATGATATGCAGTGTGATGAGAAGAGTTGTAGTTAGAAAGGGACCTTTTTTAAAAAAATAAATTATAAAGTAGACAACAGCCAGATGCTTCTGGTCATGTTCAATTAACACTAAGGCATTTCTAGGAAAAAAAAAAAAAACCGTCCTTAGGATACCTAAGGAAACCCGAGAGAAATTGCCTGAAGGAACAAAGAAAGAACTTGTGGTGCGGTAATACCAAACCATTGTTCTTGAAAAAGAGCCAAATTTCTTCCCTGAGTGCATAAAGTTGCGAACGGAATAGATACAGTTCTTTCCCAAGGAGATGAGAAATGAGTCACATGCCTGCAACATATTGATGAGCCATTAGCGCTCCATCTTTCCCGTAATTGTTGCTGCCCGTAATAGGTTTCATATACCAACATGCATATGTCTATCTTCTGAATGAGACAGAGGGATATGGCTCGTGCAATTATAAGACTCAAAAATCATAAAAACCAGACTGCAACAGAAATCACAAATACCATAATCACTTGATCCATCATTTATATGTTATAGCCCCTCAGTGTCAATCATATTATGTTACACTAACCTAAGAGAAAGAAGCAGCAAAAAAAAGAAAAAGAAAAAAGGAAAAAAAATCAAAACAATTATGGAACGTTTCCCTCTACAGAACTGAATAAACACACACTTATGTTCTTTGCTTTGTCTCATCTAATACAGTTTATCCTGTCACAATTTCTCATTTTCTGTCATTCAGTGAGGCTCAGTTTTCAGTACAAAATGCAATCAAGCATGGTGGCCTTTTGCTTGGCACTGAAGGAAGAGTGACTTTAGCTGAAGGTCGGTCCTCGGTCCTCTCACACGCGCACACCTACCTTGTGCCCACCCCCTCCACCTAGACATGAACTTTCCATGATCACCTCATCTTTTCCCTCCTTAGAAAACCTACAGAGATTTCCGATTGCAAGGGGTCCTGGATTCCACCCTCAACAGCAAGACCTATGAGACTATCCGGAACCGGCTCACAGTAGAGGAGGCCACAGCGTCCGTGAGTGAGGGTGGAGGCCTGCAGGGGATCAGCATGAAGGACAGCGACGAGGAGGACGAGGAAGATGATTAGACCACTTGGGCCCTGGCGTCCACCGGGACAGAGTCCTGTAATCAATGCATGTCCTTAGTCTGTTAGTTAACCCCACTAGGGAATTTCTGTCAACTACCATGCCCATGAGATGTTTACCAGTACAATTGCCATTTTAGCTATGTGGTACCAAGATTAGCAAATGATCTTCAGATCTACTGATTCTCTTATTTCCATGTCTGTATGTTTACAAGCAATATGGAGCACCATTCTTTAAATACCGTTCATGGAGAACACATAGCCCAACTCTTAGGTCTGTCTGCATTCTTGGCAAAGTATAATGATGCTTCATACTCAGTACTGTGTGTGTGTGTCGGTGGAACATGGGTATAAGGGAGAGTATGCTGAGTACTTAACTTCTTTCTTCATGTTTGTGGATGCCAGTTATTTTAATGAGTACAAAAATAAATTAATTTAATGAAGCACATAGATCTGCTTTGTTTTTATTGAAAAATCAAAGGCAAGACTCTAACAGCCAATTTTTGGTTCTTTCTGTTCCCCTAAAACCAAAAAAGAAACTGGACTCCCATGTCCATGTCAGTTCATCTTTTCATTTGCCTATGTAGCCAAAAAAAAGAAAAGGCGATACACCAATGGGTTGATTCTTATTGCCCTGGCAAGGAGGCTGTCCCATCACGATTAGCACCAAACTTAGTGCAGAGTAACTGTCTCCTGTCAAAATTTATCCTATTAAATGTTACGTTTTGCTTTCATGTTTCAATAACTCTGTGTATTAAAAAAATCTGAATATTTAAATTACAACCCTAGACTATAAATGTGTTTATAAGAAGATACAGATACTTCCTTCAGTAGATTATAACAGTAATTTAAATTATTTTGTTCCACACTTTTTTATACCCATCATGTACCTTGCATTTGATGTGTGACTGTGCAGCCCTGGGGTCCACTGTGGCGCTCCTTCTGTCTGTGTAAAGTAGTGGATCCATCTTGCTTTTGCCTTATATAAAGCCTACAGTTATGAGAGTGTGGGAAACTGTGGCTTCTCAATAAATACTTACTCAAATGTCGTAAGAATATATGTTTGGGTCTGTCTTCCTCCGTCTCTGACAGCCAAAACTGAAACATAAGAATCAGAAAGAGCTGGAAAAGGGGAGGGAAGAAGTCATTTTTCTGGAATGTTCTTGACATGGTGGGAGTGAGTTATTTCCAAATGCTTGTAGTTCTCCGTGAGAGACTGCCCAGAATGCCATTAATTCAGACTCCACTAATTCAGGATCTGTGGGCATTTGGACATGTTGGGCAGATTACACTTGCATTATAGGATAAATAAGGGTTTGCTGAGCAAGTGAGTAGTGTAAACGAGAGAAATGTTTCTCCTGTACGAAGAGAAGGCCAACAAACTGTTTTTAAGCACCACTTTAACAGCAGTGTTTGCATTCAAACAAAGTTTGTGCCAATTATATATGATTCTTATATATTTGTTAAAGCATTTTACAAGATTCTCTAAGAGATGGAGTGCTCTGCTTACTCCCCAGTCCCTGTCAGCAACAGAATCACCTAGGTTTGAAAGAAACCAAACACACATAGTCTCGTTTGCTTTATTTGTGTCTGTCAGTAAACCAGATTGACCTCTCCAGACAGCGCATCCCACAGAGCTTAATTCTTGAGGTATACAGGTGCAGACCAGCAGGACTTACTGCCCTTAGTGGGGTTACATTAAAACCCATTTATTGAGCAACTACTCAGTGCCAGGTATTCTTCAGGTATTACACCACTTAAACCTAACAATCATAATAAGAGAGAAATAGTATTTTCTTCATTATAGATGGAGAAATTAAGGACAAAATGTTAAGCTTACTTGTCTAAAGATCACGCAACTCCATGCAGAAGCATTAGTTTAGAGAGACTAGCAGAAAGAAAGAGAGAAAGAAAGAAAGATAGAAAGCAAGCTAATAACAAGGGTCAGGATATAGGTCAGCGACACAGTGCCTGCCTGGCAAGTGCAAGGTCCTCAGTTCAATTCCCTGTACAAAAAACATAAATAAATAAAGCAAAGTGCCTGAGGAAACTGGTAACACAAATGCTGAGAGTATATCATTCAAGTATGAAAAATTTTTGATTGCTCAATAGTATGTAGTTAAGTCAGAGTACCAATGCCAGTACTTTTAAAAATATTTGTATCATATTTTGAGTTGCAAAATTAAAGCAAATTTCTTGAAACAATTACAAACAATTCAAAAATGTACAAAATAAAGAGGAAGCATTTGCCCAGTATATAAGCATTGGAGAAAGGAAGAAAATGTTCAGGATTCAAGGAGAGCAGTTAAGTCAGCAAGTCAGATAACTAACCAAACCAAAGAGCACAATCCAAAAGGCAAAATAAGAACCAAGTCCAAAAAGAATGTATCTCTAAAACCAAGACCAGAAAAACCAAGATTCCTTCAAAAGGAGAACCACCATCACTGACCCCTGAGGACCTTGTTACGTAGCACCCTCCAATGTGGCAACATGGAAGAAGGGCAAGGGAAAGGAAGTGACCTCAGAAGAGGTCAAGGGAGAAAGGACACATCAAGCTTAACACTTAGGTGATCCTTGCCATCAACACAAAGCTGAGAAGACAACTCCCTTTTTAATATAATATATACATGCAGAAGATTACACAAATCCTGAGCATACAGCTCAATGCACTATCACAAGGTAAACATACTAGTGCATCAGGGACCAAGAAACAGAATATACCCAACAGTCTTGGCATGTCCTGTGCCACATGCTGCCCTGCCCCTGCCTCTCCTCCTTCCCAAAGGGAACCACCATCCTGATTTCTAATAGCATAGACAAGCTTGCCTACTTTAAATCTTTATATAATTAACAGTCACAGGACATACTCACTCACATGTGGCTTCTTTTGCTCTACCTTACATCATCGGGATAGCTGTGGTTCATTTCTTCTTATTGCTTTATAGTGTGTGCATGTGTGTGTGGGTGTGTGTGTGTGACTGGGTCTCACACATGCTAGGAAACCAGTGCGTTGCTGACCCACATCTACAGTAGTCCTTTTGGCTTTATTTTGAGATAAGGTCTAAGTTACCCAGGCTGGTCCCAAACATGCAATCCTCCTGCCTCAACCTCCCGAGTAGCTAGCATGACAAGTATACACCAACATGCCTCGTTTACTGACATATGAATATACCACAATTGACTTATCCATGTTAAAATGTTATTTTTCATTCGGGGCCATTTGGCTAGGCCCTAGGTCAAGGGTATGTTCATTTCTAGAAGATGCTGCCAGTTATGCACAGGAAGCAAACACTGTTGTACCCTTGCCAGCAGGATATCAGAGTCCCTGTTGTTGCTCATCTTCCGCAACATTAGGCATTGTCTCTCCTTAATGTTCACCCTTCCGGTAAGTGGTGTGTACAATTCAGAATTGTAATTCACTGACAACAAAAGTAGAGTTGGCTGTCTTTTAACAGACATACTGCATTGGCAATTTGGAGAGCCTCTTTTGTGAAGTGTGTGTTTGTCCTTTTCCCTTTTTTTAAAGGAGAAAACTCTAGAGCCATTTGAAGGCTGGAGGGGAAGAGGCCAGAGGAAAAAGTGCCAGATGAATGGCGATTTCAAGTAAAATGTTAACCTGTTGGAAATGCATCACAGGATTAACAACCAATCCACCCATAGCTGAGTGTGCTGTGTGGCCAGGCCCCATGCAGGAAATACTCCGACATTCTCCCACCCACACCCTCCCCTCAGGGGCGTGGCCCTTCTCAAAGATAAGTGCACGTGGCCCCTCTGTAATTAAAAGCATGCACTTGCCCCCACCTTTCTCATAGAACGAGGCACAAATGTAGTAAGATGAAATACAAGGATTGGACCTTGCCTACCCCTCCTCTGTTCACCCCCACCACCCTCTGGATCGTCTACACTCACCCCCTCCCCATTCATGCTGAGCATTCCCATTTTTCTCATCTGGACCTGTCTCCTGAATCAGTGTCTTGTCTTTCAAGTCCCAGCTAACCCTGACTTCTCCAGGGAAGCCTTTTCGTATTCCACCCTTAGCTCAGCACCCATTTCCTTCATGTAGCTCCTCATGGACTCTGGATGTCTCCATCACAGTGGTGACACCCTCTCCCTGAACAGGTTATTCTCATCATTGTGTGTTTCCTGTCACCTTCTCCACTTCAGGTGCCCCCCAGCTTGCCTGCTCTCCCCTGGACACCCACAGAGGTAGATTAACAATGAACTTTTCCTTTAGCTTGAGTCTGTTACTCTGCAGAGCCCACAGCTAACCAATACTTTTGTTTTTCCCCCATATTGGAAGAAATGTTTTAAGTTAAAAATATCAAAGAGAATAGAACTATATGAAATAAAAAGTTCAACTTCTCCCCAATCAACCCATTTCCCTAAGTAGCCACTGCTGACAGATGGGCAAATAGTCTTCAAATATGTTCCAGTCTTATGCAAGTGTGTGTCAAAGTACTATATATTTATAAGTGGGGATCATCAGAGCCTAATATTTGGTAAATTGCATTGGGCATTTACTAATGGATCATTTGTAAGTCTGCAGGGTCAGACTTTCCATATTATTTTTCCGAACAGATATGATGTATACTTCAGCAATGAGTGTGATGCATCTATGGAGATTTTTCTGGTCAAGGAGAAACAGGGGAAAGTAAGGTAAATCAAAATTCCAGGATGAAATTAGGATGGATCAAACATAATGGAGGAAATGAGCCATCTGTGGAAGTGACCAGGGGCCTGCTTGAAAATGTGTGACTGAAGAATTGCTGAAAACACCCCAGATCCAGTAGCAGTCTAATCACACTGTCTTACAGCTATCTGTTTATGTGTCAATCTTTCTGCTACACAGCCAATGACTTGAGGTCAGGGGTTGTGTGTGCCTTTGTGTATGCCAGTCTGGTGCCTAGGATTCAGCAGGCACTCAATAAATGTTGCTGGAACTGAATGGGTTAACATCAGACAGGCACACTTAGGACTGATCATGACCAAGAAAGCATAAACTAAATTTATTCCAATATGCTCTGTATATTAAAAAAAGAATTCAAAAGAATGCAGACAACATTATGGCCCTCCACCCTACTGGCCCACCAGTAGTGGCCCCTGATTCCAACGTAGGCATGAACAGTCATGCTGTCACAAGTTTGAGTTTCCATAAGAATTTTAGAAACTCTACCTAACAATGAGGAGTAATAGTATTGCTTAAGCACAAAATTTAATAAGTTCATCTCATTTACATTTTGAGATCCAAAATAAGTGTGTTACTTGTGGCCAATTTCCATCAGATATATCTGAAATGAGATCAAATTATGCACAATTCTGTACTTCTTGATAAACAATTTTTAAAAAATCAATATTCATCATTTATTCAAGGTTGTTGTGCTTCTTCATCTAGAAACTAAAATTATCATCTGTTTTCCTTCTTATGAAACTGCACACTTCATCTAGAGTTGTAAATCTGCACTCATATCTAAACAAAGCATGAAGAAAGGGCCAGTGAGGGTCTAGTCTGCCAGCAGAGTTCTCTACCTAATGACTGTATGTTGAAAGTCACAGAAAAAGTTAGCAACAAATTAATCACAGCCACCAGCTCGCAGAGGGATAAAATGATTACAATTAATCACAAAATAAGAGGAGTGCAAAAGCAACAATAGCCAAAAGTACACACATAAAAATTCTTCATTTCCTAAGAATTGATGGTGGGATGGCAAAAAGCAATGTAAACATGGTTAAGCTGGCATATTTCCTTGTGTCCATCAGAAACAGCTTGGCTTTTTTCCTAGGTGCTGAATACAATTGCAAAGAATAAACAAGGTTTTGCTTAAGGCAGGAAGCATGTGATTAAAGGTAGTACAAATTTCACAGACAGTGTTGGAAATTCTGGGATGTGTTTAAAAGGAAATCGAGGGCAACAAAAAGAAGGCAAATGCTGTGATATGTGGTGCAAATTAAAGGACAGTTTATGTGGAAGCTATGGCTACATTTCAAACTCTAACATCACTACATTGTTGAAAAAGGGCTCGCTGAATTAGACACCTCACTTGGTTTCTTCAAATGCCTCCTGGAATGTGGCTATGAACATAATAAATTCCCCCCACAGTATTTTTTGGTTCAATTAGTTAACTTCAAGTGAAGAGTATCCTTTAGAAAAGCAAATATCAAGATTATAGAGTAAAAATTCCAGAGCATATGGAGAGTATTGACATTGAATGTATTTGGAAAATTTGAACTCTTCGGATTGTTAATTAAATGACAATTTCTGGTTTTGTGATATTGAAAGTTGAACTTGTATGAAGTGATTTCTGGCAGGATAAGGAGATGTCTTTTTCTCCAAAACTCAGAGTACTTGAGTAGTTCTGATAAAATGATTCTGAAGAGTTTAAAATAGACTAATGATCTCCAAATTAAGGAAATGAGGCTCTTTCTGCATGAACCACAAGTAAAGCCATCTCTGGTTAATTGCTTCTGCAACTTTTAGTCAATTCTTATATCATATTTCATTGATTCTGTAGCAAAACTGTTTTCATTTTTAAGGTCTCTGAAATTGGGACACATCTTTCCACTACAAGTAAACAAATTTAGCTGGGTGTGGTGACACACACTTATAATCCCAGCACACTGGGAGGCTGAAGCAGGAGGATCACAAGTTTGAGCCCAGCCTGGTCAATTTAGTGACTTAGCAAGATCCTGTCTCAAGATTTAAAAAAAAAAAAATGAAAAAGGACAGAGGATATAGCTCAGTGCAAAGACCCTGGATTGATACTCAGTATCAACAGAAAACAAACAAAAAAGGAAACAAGTTTACATTACTTCTATCCCATTTCATTACCAGACCTCCGTAAATGGTCTGGTACGCACACAGGCTTGCCTCTCCCAGGAAAGGGCCTTCCACAAAGGGAGGTGAGGGCATAGGCAGAGCAAGGCGTCAGTGAGCACAGACCTTAAACAAGTGCCTGTCTCCCTGCCAAATACTAGAGTGAGATGATCCTTGATGCTTAGGAGGCTGAGAGCCTGAATCTCTTTATTGCAAAGGTCAGGGGCTCTAACTATTCCTTGTAAGTATTGAAGAAAAGACGAAAGCAAGGAATTGTAGGATTTTTAGAGCAATGGGTGATGAGCAAGGCAGGAGCTATACAAAGGGTGAAGTGAAGAGCATGTGTTCTGGAGCCAGGATGACCTTGATCTAGAACTCAGATGACTGATGATGGCCATTAGCATGTGACTTTGGGAACATTACTTCACCGCCCTAGTCCTCAGTTTTCTAATCTTAGAATAAAACAGAACAATATGCAAATCATTACCTATTGCTATTAGTTCATTGAGTTATCAAGACTGAATGCATTAATATGTATAGAAGGTGCACGTGCTGACTACTCAGCAAATGCTGGCGTTGGGCTGCTTCACAGGCTCTCGAGAGCCTGCCTGGGGTTTGAGGCTCTGCGTCCATCACTGAGGAGTCAGCTCACTGCCCTTAAAAGGCTGATTCTGGTTTTTTGGGTTTTATTTATTTATTTATTTATTTTTTTTTGCGGCACCGGGGATTGAACTCACGACCTTGCGCTTGCCGGGCAGGCGCTTAGACCACTGAGCTAGATCCCCAGCCCTGTTTTTGAGACAGGGTCTCACTATGCCGTTCAGGCTGGCCTTGAGCTCACTTTGTAGCCCAGGCTGGTCTTGAACTCACAACGATCCACCTGTCTCAGCCTCCCGAGTGCTGGGATTACAGGCGTGAGCCACCATGCCCGGCTTGATTCTGTTATTCACCAATGCACTCCCCTTCTACCCAGGGGAAGTTCATGATCAGCTATCAACTGGACAGCAAGGAGCTGAGAAAGGCAGACTTGCTCCCTCACTTTTTTTTTTTTTTTTTTTTGTAGCAGGGATCAA
>RJWT010007899.1:0-26914 GCA_004365215.1 Cuniculus paca
CTTTGATTAAAATTGTGTTCCTTTTTGGAGAATTGCTGTACATAGTACAGAAAATGAGAAAAAATAAATTATTCTTCTTGATTAAATTATTTTTGCAATCAGCTCTTTGTACATACTTCTATAGTAGGCTTCCAAATTGGAAAAGGAAATAGCTTATATTTGATATATATGAAGTATATAAATTCTTGAGGATATGCTGAATTCTGCAAGGTTAGCCAAAGAAAATGTTGTTCACATTCAGAACATTAATTTATCTTTAACTTTTTCTTGATGGGAGCATTATTTTTTCCGGAAACAAACAAAAAATGTTGCACTTTTTAACATAAAATATGCTCTTTGAAAACATTCTGCTTTGAATCTGACAGATATGTTCTATACCCTACCACCAATCCTACTATTTTGGGATTTTCCTTTCTTTTGAGGTGTCAAATAGGCAACCTAGTGGGAAAAAAAATGTAAGAATACCTTTGTAATACAAATCTCTTTGTAACACAAATCTGTTTGTGTCATGGAATTTCATATTAACTGATAAGTATGAAGGTAAGTAATAAATAAATCAACATTACCAGAGAGAATTCAATGCGTTAATGGGAATTTAGGAGTGGCATCATGTCTAGACCATCCTATAATTTAATATGTTTTAAAACTTCACATATTTAAATTATAAACAGCAAAACACACCTTTGCCAGTTTTGTTTTTCCAGAAGGTTTTGGGTCAGAAATTGAACTCCCAGTCAAGCTACCATTTACTGTGTGTGAGCTTTCTTAATGCAGTCACCTTTGGGGCTTTAGTTCTCTCATCTATGAAGTGAAGGTGCTGGGTTTTTTTCATGTTAGGTCTCTTCTGCTGTGATTGTCACCATTTGTGTTCCATCAGGTCTCATAGAAAGTATGTCTCTCCTTTTTTATACCTTCCTATTTTTTTCATTCTTAATTGTCCCTTTTCAGGTGATTTTTCTGTTCACTGTAATTTACTATATAAATACGCTTGATTTCCCATCTTTATTTACTTATTCAATTTTATATGCTCAAAGGGAAACTGCAGACCATAAGAACTGTGATAGCTGGGACCAGACAATGCTCCTTAATCTAAGAATATTTATTCCAGAGAGTAAACTGGTGGTACAAGGTGGGGAAGTTTGATGCCTCTGTCCTTGTGATGAGTAATATAGCTGCAAAGGCTCATTTCTACCTGAGATACATTACTAGTCATTTGTAAATGAAGCAAAAGGGAATGTGCCTTTCCCTTTTGAAGCTAAGAGCTGATTGTCACTCATGGTTATTTCACCAGCCCGCTTTGATTGTAAAAGCTGTTCTCAAGCCAAGTAGAGGCTCATCTCTAAGAACAGGGAAAAGAAGCTTTTTCATGTTCATCTGTCAGCCTTAAGTCCTACTGACCTTTCATGTTGCTAACGTTAAATATCGTTTCCAGGTATTATTCATTCTTACTTAAGTCTGCCTGTGGCCGAAACTTGCGTGCCTGCTTGATTCTTCTCAAGATGAGTTTTTTTTTTTTGAGTGGGGCGGGGAGAAGAGGGGATTTTGATTACCAGTCACCATACCACGGTGTCAAAACTCATTAACTTCTTTTTCATGAAAAGTTTCTAATCATCACGTGAGGATCTATATTCCAAGTGTCAAAATGAGGAAATGCAATTACCAAGCTTTTTATGTGAGATTCACATAGCATAATTAATTTTAGAAGGTAAACAATAGTGGCAATAAAGCATTTTTAAGCATTTGATGACTACCATGTTAACTGTCATTACGTGACTGGTACCAAACTGTCAAAGACTCGCTCATTAGATCTCTTATTAGTGTTTGATAACCCTAAATTACTACCATTCCGGAGAGTTTGCTAATCCTTGTTGCTTCCCTGCCCCTCCCCAAGAGGGATCTCCCACCTAGTATCAAACAGGGTCATCTATGTTTCTTGTTTGTATTATTAGGATATGGAAATAGGAGAGACTGATTCAACCAAAGAGTATCAGTTTTGTAGAATATGGGGATAAGAACCCCAAACAGCACTACAAATCCTAAGTGTGATACGTCTTTGAAGTATTTAATGCTGCTGTCAAACATTTCATGATTAGGGATTTAGAATTTATATAGTCCTCAATAGAATGTGAAATGATGTTTTAAAAGCTAGTAGATGTACAAAGTCATCGAGATATAAAAGCATCAATCCTGGAAATGGGAGAAAAAAATTCAGAAGCCTTTAGATGGAAAAGTTCATTGTAAAAGAAATACAGTCCTTCTGGTATCAATGTTTAAAACAGGGCAGGATTAAGTAAATTAACAAAACTCACTATTCTACTTGAAAGGTGAAAGAAACGTCAACATTGAAATAGGAATTTAGTGCTCTTATGTAGACTAAATTTAACTCGTTTTTATATTTTGAATAATGGCAAGAGTCCAAATGGACTAGAAGTGATTAGAAAATCACAGTTTTGTGTTGATATTTTGTATTGATATTTTGTGTTGATATTTGATTAAAATTTCATTTTTAAGGATGACTATAATTGTTTTTGCAAATTTCATAGGTCTTTTAAATAAAATAGAATCATGGAAAATACACCACTGAGAAAGGGGACACTACCACGTAGGATTACATTGGACACTACTTAAATTTATATTAATGCACATAAAGCATTTGGATTAAAAGAGATATTTTCTAGATAAAATCTTTCATGAGAAATTATAGCACCTCATTATTCTGAACTTTGTATATGTTTTTCAAAGATCTGAAAGATAAAAAACCTTTAAACTAATAAAATGAACAATGTTAATACTTAATATTTATTGAGCGATCACATTATGCTAGGCACTGTAGTAAGTGCTTCACATTAAATTTCTCATTTTGTCTTTCTTATAACCTTATGAGATAGGCACATCTATTATTTTATAGCCTCAAATAGGCTTAGGAAGATTAAATAACTTGTTCAAGGTCGCACAGTCTGTAAGTATTGGAGCAGGGCCTGATACAAGAGCCAGACTCTTACTCCTCCATTCTTGCCTATTTTTTTGCTTTTAAAATGTACGCTGAGTCCTGTTTATTAGAGCTGAAAATAGTAGGCATCTTAACTGCATATAAATATTTAAAATCAACATAAGAGTCATATCTATGATATCTTAACAATTTGGAGTGGGAATCTCAAGTTATTCTAGCTAACGCTCTATCCCAAATCCTAACGTGTTAATCTTGATTGCATTTTGATACCCTTTGAAATTTAATATATGTTAAGAGCCAATTTACATGTGATTTAACATGTAGCCTACGTGTTTAGTATACATAAGGATTTTCTTTCATTAATAACTAGATAAGCTTTATTTTTCTAGTACACCCAGAAACAAATGGCAGTTCTAATAGAGTTTGTCTGAGGTCGGTAGATTATCTTTGAGCAGAGGCCAAATAACGTACTCATATGAAAGAATGAGTCAAGTCTTTGTCGGTTTAAATATATTAAATTATCAGTAAAAAGTTTGGACGTTACAGGATTATAGTTGAAGAAATTGTCACCTAAGCCAGCACTGAGTCATTGTCCTTTATGGAGTCAGAGGTAACTGTACTGATGCTAATAGTCTGAAGGGGCTGTCAGAAGTCGGCAGGTCCCTTGCGGCTCCTCTCAGGGAAGAGTTCTGTGTGGGACCATTGTCCTCAAGTAATTTCCCTCTGCTTCATAGCTAAGGAAGCAAAATTGACACAACAAAAGCCATTTTATTGAAATAGACCCTGCTTGTAAAATAAATTCTACATTTCTTTCATAGCTCATAATGTATTCCAAAGTAATTATCTAAGAGAGATTTAATTCGCTTATAAAATATGGACTAGACAACAACTGAACCGGTTTGCAATACAGAGGCAACCAGGGATCCCGGTGGTAAACCTTGTGGACGCAAAGTATTTGGGAGTCATTAAAATTGCATTATGATTAGTTCCAAAGTTTATTTGAACTAAAACAAGTCTTAAAACAAAGAGAGATCCACTTTTCCAAGCAGAAAGCTTCCAAAAAAAACCAGAGCTTTCAAATGTCAAGGAAGTATTATGGACATTTCAAGGAATATGTGTTTAGATCACATACCAGCTGGGTATGTTACATAGCAAGAGAGATTTGAGATGCATAACAAAAAGGGAAACAAAGGAAAAGAAAAAGGGGAAGCACCGGTTTGCTTTCCTTGGCCAGTACCCTGCTTTAGACACACAACCCTGTGTGATTTTACCTTCCCAATCTCTAAAGCTTCAAAGCTTCTTTGAAAACTTAATTGGAAGTATTTGCAAAATAATTCAGGAGGGCTGTTTTTCAGAAAGCCTCTAATGTAGCCCAAACAATGTTACTGTAAATTATGGGAAAATTTTAATTTTTGAAATTAAAAAAAATCAGTATTTCAAAAGGATTCTGCAGTAACTTATTGTGCTACATAGATTTGCAATTCTTTATCCTAGAGCAAAAATTAAAATAAATTTAAACTCGCATGTACTGACAATTTTTTTCTTCAGCCATCACCAACTTGAGCACTTATTCATTCTGAATTCCAAATCAAATGCTTTGAATGCAGCTTATGAGCCTCTTTGTTTTAGGGAGGGAAAGAACCACTAAAACAAACCGAAGAGAAAGAGGAGATAATAGGGCTTGGAAGCAACCTCTTGGCAAAGAGGAACAAGAGCTGTGGAATAATTTAATTGCTCATCAGCTAATTATACAGTATTATAATGTTAATGTGTCTTCATCATGACAATGTAATAGGTATAGATTGAAGCATATGAAAAAGAAAGTGTTGATGCAGTAATTATAAGTAAGAGTGGAGCTGTTAGAGTAATTATAATGCTTCATCGGGTAATTAACGTATTGTTCAACTTGAGATGAGGAACAAAGAGTGGAAAAGTTAAATATTGAAGGACATTCCTTTGACACTCCAGAGATGTCTTTGAGCTTTTGCAGAGAATAGAATAGTCTGTATTGATACTGTTATTTTCCTGGTTGCCTTTTTTTATAATTTATTATTTTTCAGTCATGTGTACCATAAAAGAACACAGTAATTTGAGTAGGAGATGCTACTGGTGGTTAAATTCGTTTTTGGTAATATGATCTATATTGCTGCTTTTTCTTTTCTACTTCTTTCTCGGTTTGCATTCTTCAGGTCATTAAATAGACTAAAAACTTCACAATTAAGCTAGCTCAAAATGAAATACTGTATGTGAGCAATTCTTTAAATAGAAGATAATGGTAGTTATTCCATAGCATACCTGAGCGGTTCTTTCTGAGAGAGATTTAATAGTTGCCCTTTTGTTTTAGTACCAGTGGGTAACCTGATTTTTATTCAAGCTCATAAGCTCAGAAATATGTTTGTTGTAAAACCCTCTGCATAAGAGTATAAACAAAAAAACCACTCAAAAATAATAAGAACTAAACATTGGCAGTGTTAGGCAGTTATGACTTTCCTAACTCATTTACCATATTTTTTGAATAGCACATCTGTATACTACCCTGTTAGAAACACTTGACATATGTTAACCCAGTTTCCATTTTTCTTGTTATCTATCTGTTTCACAGATGGGTATATCTACTGGGTCAGAGAAGCTAAGTGATGTGGTCAGGGTCACATATCTCCTAGTGGTAGAGCTGGGCTTTGAACAAGACTCTGTTACCCAATCAATACCTCATCTAAAAGTTGCCAATTCTGGAAGTCATCAGGAAATCTCCTGGAAGGTTTCTGCATTCAGATTAAAACAGTTTTTAAGCAAGATTTATGGGCTAAAAAGGTAAGGGTAAGTAGGGTTTGTGTAAATAGACTGTAAGGTATTTAAATATTCAAATGTTAAAGATGGCAAGGCAAAAGATTAATTTGGCTACAGTGAAATTTCTGTAGAGAGAACTGTATTGTGGATTAGATTGGGCCACAAACAACATGAAGGTCAAAATGAGAAATTCACGGAGAAGCTCATCATTTACTAAAAATATATTGGTTTCTCAAATGCTTATGATTAACCCATAGTGACATTACCATGCTAGATATGGAATTGAATATTGGAAAAGCGGCAGAGAATTTAGAGACAGAGATGCCTTACCATTTTAAATTAGTTTTAGATTAACATTTCGTGAGACTACATTCCCTTATAAAGTTACTTTCATTTTGAAGTAGCAGGCTGGAAAGTAATCAATATCAATTGTCCAGGTATGTATATGTTAGAAGTGAATTTTAAAATTTTATTTTTATTAATATTCACGTAACATTGTGTTATGTGAGAAAATAAACCATATAATTGAGGAAAATATACAAGCAATTTCTTTCTTAAAATCAGTAGTGGATGCGAGTGAAGGCACTACAGAAATGTTTAGTTTACCAAATACTCTCTATCAGCAAAAACTAAACTTTAACATAATTTGATAAAAATGAACACACACTTCAATGCAAGTAAAGTTAGAGCAGAATATTCATTATCTAGGTAGTTCTAGCCAAAGATAAACAATACTAAACTGATTCGAACACTACATTCTCAAATTCAAACATTTTATAATTGTCAGGCACTTTGAAGGTGTCTACTTTCTTATTTTTATGATTCACTTGGCTTCTTGAAATTTAGAAAACAGTGAACATAGGAATTCTCTTACTTGAATTTGGTAAAGTGTATACTTGTGCAGTTTCTGCAGCATAACTCTGGCAGAGGGGAGAGATGGTCGGATATGTTTTATGGGTTAGCATGTCACTAAGAGCAATCAGGAGGCTCTAGTGGAAATGACATGGATTCTCCCTTTTGGAGGAGAATTTGCGGGTGGCATTCTGTAGCAGACGGGGCTTTGGAGTCGGAGCAGCCTCATGTGCTGACTTCATTAACCTCTGTTAACCTTATTTTCCCTTTGGTGAAAGAGGTAATCATGCTTTTTATGTGACAGGGTTTGGGGGAAATTAAAAATGCGTATAAAATGGTTATCACAGAACCTGGCACATGCTAATTGTTCAGTTAAGGTTGGCTATGATTATTGCTATTCAGCATGAGAGAGTTACAGAACAATGCTAAGTGCTATTTAACAAGATGCTCTTAAAAGTTTAAAATAAATGCATAAAGTTATGTTGTGACTTTTGTTTAAAATATTAATTATAGTTGTCTTTTGTCTGTAATGAAAGAGGTACTAAGCATTAAAAAAGCAAAATGTCATCACATAAAGTGTCCTCTCTTCCACACTTTTCACAAAAGGTGGAGAATTACAGTTGTGGAGGGTTAGCTCAACTGTATAAGAAGGGAACTCATGCTATTTCTAACTTTTTGAAAAAGATTTTATAATTCAAATGTAATGACAGTAAGGCATATTATCACTATTCTTCAAAGCACAGTTATAGTCAATGTAAAACGTGTATGTGTACATATACATACTCAAGTGACTTACAAAACACATAATCCTGTAATTGCTCAAGTCTTTATCTCACAAATACAAGTTGAGC
This sequence comes from Cuniculus paca, assembly GCA_004365215.1. Classification (NCBI taxonomy): domain Eukaryota; kingdom Metazoa; phylum Chordata; class Mammalia; order Rodentia; family Cuniculidae; genus Cuniculus; species Cuniculus paca. The sequence goes on from RJWT010007899.1 coordinate 7,441, forward strand.
ATCCACTAATTTCTTTTTAAAGGTATTTGGGATTTAGTAGGGATTGCCTTATATTTCCTCTGCTACATGGACTATCATGAAAACAGCAATTCTCTAATTTTTACATTTTCCAAAAACTATATAGCACTTGGAAAATATTAAGTGCATAATATATATTCACTAGCTAAATGAGCAAATAAATGAACTTACATTTCCTTTGGAGATAGAATCATGATTAAGAAGGATATTGCTTATTTGAATTCACTACAACTCACAAACCACCCATTTGTCACCAATTTGTTTCTTTTTCTAATCAAAATCTATATTATAAAATTGAACCATAAATGCACCTGTATTTTTGTATATATTACATTTAAATGTACTTTTCACCCTTTCCCTGCATCATTCCCTGGGGGAGATGTTCATGTCCTGTGAAATCAGACAAAAGCTTAACAGGGGTATTTGTTTAACTCAGAAAAGAAAATATTTTTATGCGCTTCTCCTTTTGTATTTCACTCAGAGCAGCACTTGAATGAGCAAATAAAGCATAAATGTAACAGTTGATTTTCTCCTTTGTGAGAATAACATTATGGCTTCTAGATAGGGTGAAAGTAGGATGAACCTTAATCATCCAATATCCAGAAAAAAATATATATATTTTTTATTCTTTTTGTTGTGGAGGAAGGAGGAGAAAAGCTTCATGAGAAACTGACAATTATTTTGGGAATCAGGTAGAGGTATTTGAACTTTCATTCTCTTCATTGCAGCCACTTACTTTTCTTGGAGCCCACAGAGATAGAGGAGAGTGCACCTGGACATCCCAGTTACATTAGAAAGCCCGGTAGAAGCCTACATGCAGGACCATAGAATTACAGAATTATTAGATTCTATTAATCAATTCTGTTAATCACCAAGTAACTATTCAATGAGCTTTATAGCAAGCTTTTTTTCTTCTTGTATGATGGAGAAATTTTTCCCACCAAACCAGTAATTCATCTATAATAGATAATATTCTATGATCTTGACCTTATATTTATAAAAGGAAATATAAAAATATTCTTCTGATGTTTTGGAAGAGGTGTCACATGAACATACTTGGAAGAGAAGTTATTCCATAAAAGTATATTCCTCAAAATTATGTATGTAATATGAGTATTTTCGTAACACATTGAATGTAGGATATATTGTTCGGTAAAACAATTAAATGGAAAGAAATGCAATGACTGTTTTTCCAAAATCTCTCTGATTTTAAGTTATTCTATTTTAGAACCTACTGAACCAAAGTGTTGGAAAACATATGATCCTGTTCCCTGGTGCACGTCTAAGCTTTTTGTTTGGGCTAGACATTTTATGCAGGTGACAATGTCCAGGCTTTTTCATCTTTTCAGCCCACCCTACGCTGCCAGGTGTATCTTTATTTTTATTTTCTTTTGCCTCCCTTTTTGGTACTCTGAGTAGCCTCTTTTCCCTACTCTTCTGTTTCTTTCCTGCCATTAATAAAAGTGATACTCTGTCAATGTTAAAAAATAGGAAAAGAATTTCAAATGGTTATTTTAGCTCTGAGTGATATACCATGTCCTTTGGAAATTCTAACTTAATTTTTCTTTTCTTTCTTTTTCTCCAACTTGGAAAATTTTCCAATGCTCACAAAATTAATCTGAATATAAGAAGTTTATATCAAAATACAAAGACCTTGTTATCACCAACAAAATGCTAATTCTCCACCAGATATAAAGCTTATAGCATTTCTCTGCATTCTTTGGCATTGGAAGTACCCAGTGGGTTCTTAGTACTTTGGATATACATGATGATAATAGTCATCATATGCAGTTGGTACCTGTACATAGTATAATTTGATTCTTTTCCCCCCATTTTCCTCCTCTCCTTCCAACCTCTCTTCCCCTCCTTATTTACAGAAGCCTTGTTTCCATTTCCCCTTTCTATTCATTTTTAATTTAGGATTCTTTTGAACAAATTTTTAACAGTTTTGGTGATAATGACCTTTTCTTGATTATCCATCTGCTGCCCTTGTTAGGCTGAGCCTCCTTGGTATCTTTGACCTCCCAGATACGTTCATTCTCATCTCCAAGATATGTCCAGTCTTCAACTTAATGGGATTCTGTGTTTGGAAGACTTGGTAAAAATGAAGATAAAAATGTCCAATTCTGCACTTTGATGATTTTTTCCCCAAGTGAAAGAGACCATTTTATTAAACAGAAGAAAACTTAAAATGACAAACTCTTAAGAGAAATAAATGTCACATTGTTTCTCTGGTTTGAGAAACCCAAAGGGTAAATAAGACAATGTGCAAATGGGAAGGGGAACAAGGAAGAGAAGAGGGAAAAAGAAAGAGGAGAAACAAGAGAATAGAAGGAAAAAAATGGAAACGATTTTTGTAAATATGAAAGAAAGGGGTTGAAAGAAGGGGAGAGAATTTGGGTAAAAAGAATCAAGATATATCATGTACCGGTACAAATTCTCTATGATGAATGTGATCGGTATGCATATTTAAAGTCTACCAATAAAATTAATTAAAAATAAATTTACTTAAAGTAAAAAAATGTTTAAAACCAAAGGCAAACCCAAAGCTAGCAATCAGGACAATCCTTTCTTATTTAACCTGATTGTTAGTGAAAAATAAAAGGGAAAAAAATCATGGCGAATAATTTTCTTTTCTATAACCCCTGTTTCTTTTACCTGCAAATAATCTTTGAGTGCTTCTTGATCATTATACCGTTCTGATAAAATCTAGCTGGCTTGCTACTCTCACTAGTATTTATTTTTTAATGTAGGTATACTTAGTTTCGCAGTGGTAATTACTTTGTCCCTTAGTCATAGACTGAACACTTTTTAAAAAATTATGACCTTCAATCAAGGGCCATTTGTTAATATTTCTTAAAGCAATATAAACATATAGCATATAAATGAAATAGGAAAATGTATTTATCCCTCATCTTACTATTTTTTAACAGTCTGACAAGGTCTGGTATAATGCTCCGTATATAAAATATTACTAATGTAAGCTTACTATAGAGGATGCTTTAAAAAAATTGCTCTCAACTTTCTCATTAGAAACAGCTATAGCTTTCATGTTGATCATGACAATACAAGGATGCATGAGATTGAATTAATACTTGTGGGAGTTTTTAATCAATGTTGGGGGCGGTGCTGGGGATTTATTTCAGGGCTACAAGCAACTGAAACTCCTCCTCTACTGTTAAACCGCACGTCTACCCCCAATCCAGTTGGGATGAGGACAGTCTCAAAGTTCAGGAAAAGCATTTAAAAAGGAACTTGGAGCTGGTAGTAAGCTATCTTTCCTTTTGGATATGTACCTCATGTAGAAGATGATGAGGTTGAACATTGGAACTCATACCATAGTAATTATTTCTGATTTGTGACTGTCACTCTTTCTTTTCCTTCTTACATTGAAGACACATTCATCAAATTTTACCTCTATGGATCCTAGTGGGCATTTCTCTATGAAATGCTGTTCTCTGTCCATCCATAGGAAAGCAAAAGCAGGGTGACAGTCAGACCACTGTCAGTGTTTCCTCAGTTTCCCTTTTCTTGCTTATTAACCTCTATATGCAGTGAGACCTAATTTGCTTTTAAATTTACATGTTCTTATCTATTGCTGTAAATGAATATATATGCTATAAACATACATATTTATGTAGATATAAATGAATATAATTTTACTTGCTTAGTAACTTTCTTTCTGAAGTAGGAAATATGTAAATTACACTGTACTGTTCACCTTAGTTTTTTTTAATTTCCTCTTCAGTCATTAGATCTAAAAGATACCTTTCACAGCATTAGTTAGCTAAGAATCATAACCGTTACACTTTCTGATCTCTTGTAGGATAAGAAACTGGAGAAAAACATCAAAATCTCAGTCTAAGAAGCCACATTGACTTCATAGATACTTACATATTTTCTGTATGTTTGGTCCATTAGAATACCTTAGTAGTCCAAAGCAGAGTTAATTGTCTGTCTTCTTGCTAAGCTATCATAAATTAGAAAGAATAAAAAAAGCAAATACAGGAAAAGGCGAGGGAAAGGCATAATTAATATTTCCTATGGAGAAACCTCTAGAGGGGTCTGTGAGAGTGAGAAGAAAAACAGTGACCTGACACAATGGGTTTCTTTAATGTGCGGGTAATTAGCGTTATTCAGTATCTAACCAGTGGGGTGCATGCCCCCTCCAGACTGGGCCAGCAGCATGTTTGCTCATGGCCCCTACTGACTTTGAGAGACAAGAAATAAGACTTTATTTCTCCATTTCATTAAATCCATAGTTGTTTAAAGGATTTTGGTTTCTTCTGAGGTTAAATGAGGGAGTACAATGATTCATTATTGATCGTGATTAATTGAAGTGTTTTGTATGTTTTGCGGCATGAAGTACTTTTCTTATAGGTTTTTCATTATAGAATCTTCACAACCTCATTTGATATTAATATCCCCATTTTACACATGAATAAACTCAGACTCGGAGATGTTAAATAATTTATCAAAGATCAAATACCTAATAAGAGGCAGAGCTGATATTAAATTAAACCATCTCAATGACCTTAAAGACTGTATTTTTAACTAGTATCTAATGTGACTACCATGTTACTGTTGTAAATTCTTACTGGTGGTAATAGCCATATTATAAATGTTACCTTTGGTACCCACAGTCTTACCTATTTCCTCAACACAAATTAAAAGACCATAGTTTATTATTAAAATATAGTTAATTTTTAAAATTTTAAGAAATATATTGTAAAGGCTGCATTTTTTTATGTTTAAATATAAATCTTAGACCAAATTTGTGCTTTTAATATTGTAATATGTAGGCTGCTTTAAAACCGCATAAGAAGTTTTGTTCTTAATTGTTTACCAACAATTTTAAGCTTCTGACATATTATCTTGGTTTCCTTGAGTTGCATTACTAAATTTAATGAAGTATTATTTAAACTTATTAATGACTAGCTCTCTACTCACCCTCTCCTTGAGATCCCAACAGTCCTCTCCTACCTTCGTTAGTAAAGTAATATTGATGTCACTAATTTATCTTTTAATTGTCCATATAAAAATGTATGAAGAATAAATGAGATATTTGGGAATGGAAATCAACCCCAAAACATTATTGTACATTCCTCGGTGGACTAAAATAGGACATTTTGCTGTTTCTATGAGTACCATTTCCCCCATCATTTATTTAGCTTTTAAACTGTGGTAGCAGTTTAAAAATGAACATATTCAATTTTATGCTGTATTTTTTTCCAGTTTCCTGTCAACTCTCAGATGGAAGTGAAATATTCCCCCTTACCCTGAGTTACTATTCTTGATTATTGTACTGTTGGTCAGTTTTCCTTTCATTTATTATGCCTCTCTTCTTTTGTCTTCTGAAACAAGCAACTTTCCTCTGGGCCTAACATACTTTTAATTCCAATAGAGATATTTCTTCCTGACATTTCTTATTACAGGAGTCACTTTCTAAACTATCCGTGTTCTTAGATCTCTAAGTCAAGAGCTATTTCCATAGAAAGCTATAGATGAAGTGATAGCGATTTTATCCCCCAATCACATTCTATTAAACAAGATCTTTTCTATTCATCTTTTATTTTTAAGAAAGAAAAATACAATTTTCTCTAAAAGCTCCTTTATGAAAATATTTTTCTCTATCTAAAATAGTCCATCTGGTAGAACACTGATGCTTAAGAAAATAGTTATAAAAAGCCAGGCAGATGCTGTAGAAAAGTAGTCTCCATGTTTTCAGATTTGTTTGAATATGAAACTATGAATTGATGCAATTTCCTAGTACCTCATGTTAATTTAGACATGTTGGTTTATGCTTAATTCTTATTAGAACAGCTTTCTGAAGCGTTGCCTTAATGTTATGCCACTGATGAATGCACATTTTTATTTGCAACTTGAACGTATCAAAATAAACAGCCCTGGTGCAAAAGTTAGAAAAAGAATCACTGCCTTGTAATATCCAGTTATCTCCTCCTTCAAACCCTCAGCAAGTGTGAAGTACAAGAGTTTTTGAACATTAAAAATTATTCAAAGACCTTGGATTTTAAAATTCATAATGAGCAGAATCCATACACAGCATTTCTATATTGCTTTCTAACATCTTGAGTATATTAGTTGGAAATTTAATTTGTGCTAATCAGCCTGAGGCAAAAGGAGTGGGAAATTAACTTGACAGATACATTTGATGTTTTTAGTATTTCTCAGTTTGCGCTAGAACCACAACATGGCAACCCAGAATAAACACACAGATCTTCAGCGTCACTTTCAATTACCACATTACTGCAAATAGCTGTAACTTACTAAAAAGCCAGCCATGATTCATTATCTTCTTGGTTTTATCCCAGAAGGCATGCATCAACGCTGCATATGAAATGACATGTTTGAAATTCTGCACTTTCATTACAGTACTGAATCTTGATTTACATTCTATTTTCTAAAATGATGGTTAGTAATATTAATAGACTCACTTAATTCCTCCTCTCTGCTCACCAGGAATTGGTACAATAGAAAACAGGTCAGCAAACAGGGAATTGCCATAATAATTGTTGTCACCACTTCTATTTTTTCTTTATAACTTCCTTGAATATTTTATGATACATACATTCAAATACCATCTTTTCTAAAGAGCAGTGGCCTCAAAATGAAGTCCATAAACAGGGTGAACATTTAATTGTTTGTTAAAACTGGAACACTACTAGAAGCATGAGTAGTCCTTGTTAGTAATTACACCATTAAAACAGGATACACCTGGAGATCCTATCACCTTTCCTTGTCCTGCCCAACAGTAGAAGCAACTCATGTGATTATCGACAAATCTAGACTCACACATCCCATGTTCTGTACGCAGAATCTCTGGTACTCTGGCATGGAGATTTTCATTTTTAAAAGCTTTCCAGATGACTTTTAAGTAATGACAAATAAGGACAGCAGGCACTATATAGTGATCATTATATGCCAGGCACTCTTCTAATTTTTACTACACTTTATCCCTTTATTCTTCACAAATGGCACAGAATGATGGACCGATGAATGAGGCATTCACATCTAAAAACCCACATGTAGCTAATCAGAAGCATTTTGGGTGTTGGTCAGATGACTTACATTTTACCTACAGTTTTGACACTTTGAAGGACACAACTATAATTGGATAATTTGAGATGTTAGAAGGAAACTAATAATATGAGAGGAAAGTCCTTTGTGAGTAGGTGACATTTAAATTGGTTTGGTGAGCAAACAATGAAGTCAGATGAATAGGATGCATATCATCATGGAATGGTGAAAATATTTATCATGTGTGGAGTTTCATGTGGCAGGAGCAGTCCTGGTAAGAGTGCAAAAGACAATTAAGAAACCCAGGAAGAGTCTCCTAGAATTAAATATGAAGCAATTAATTGATATTTTAGGATCTGGTCTCCAAACTTTACCTCTTCTTCTCAGTAGTTAGATTTGGGGACTGCTGGCTCACTTGGGCTTGCTGGAATAACTCTGAGGTTTATAGTCTATAAAAACCCCAAAGTTTCAGTAGGAAATAGCAAATGTAACTACGTTAATATACACTCTTTGTCGTTACTTTCTCTACCTGCTTTCATTTTCCTATTTTTTTATTCTTGTTCCCTGGAATTACCACCCCAAAATTGATTTGTGCTTGAATCTTTGACTTAGCTTCTAGAAGAATCCAAAGTAAGATAAGATTTTCTGCTAGGAAAATAGTGTATATATTAATTAGTCATTTACAGAAGAAAGCAGCTGGCCCCTACTGAAGATTTAAACTAGGAGAGTGCTAGTCAAAAAACTAGCCGCATATAGGAGAGACCAATAGGGGAAGAAGGGGAAACCAGCCACATAGTTAGAAGACTGTTGAAAGATCCTGTTAGAAACAGCCTGACAGTTAATAGGTAGGAAAGATAGAAATATGAGGCTACTTCTGAAGAAGACATGATAAAATTATGATGGATTAGAAACAAGTGAAAGACACCAGAAGGGATTTGTGTGAAATGATGAGTGAAAGGTAATTAGGAGCTTAGCAAGCTTAGTAGAGAATCTGTAGTTTTACCATGCACACTCATGCTGCAGTTGTTCTCTGTGTAAGCCCCATAAATGCTATTTATATGAAATATTCATAGCTCCATAAAAATGAATGGCATCCCTGGCTGGTGAGTATACAACAAAACTCCATGTGGCAGAGAAGTGTTTATTAAACTAAGGAATATAGAAGACATACAAAAAAGGATTATTGTAATACAAAAAGTTTTGTAAAGGGAGGGGGAAGAAGGAGTGAAGGAAAGGGAGGGGAATGGGGAAAAATAATTAAAATATATTATGTACAGGTACAAATTCCCTATGATGAATGTAATCTTTATGTATGTCAAAAGTGTAACAATAAAATTAATTAAAAAATTAGAAAATCTCCATCCTTACCCACAAAAGGTGGAAAAAGAAAAAGAATAGAGAAGTACATAATTTGTTGAGTACTTTATCACATAATTCCATGTATGACATAGATTAAATACAAATATTATCTTGAACATTAAATAGAAAGGTGAACTCAGAAGTTTACAGCCATTAATGAGATTTCAAAATTAAGAATGCAGAATAAAAATGTAAGATTAGAAACAGTCTTTTGGAAGACTGACAGATAAATGCATCAAAATCAAGTCTGTATTCTTTTCTTTTAAAATCTATAACCTAGATATTGTAAATTATAGACACCAAACTACCATCATGAATATTCAAAATTTATCTCTTTGTGCATACTGATTGCCTTAGGAAGTTAAACCCCAAATCTAATTTTGAATCATTTTTAAAAATGTTACTTTTAGAAACTCTTGCTCAGACATAAAGCTCCTTATAAATTAAACAGTAGGAGTTGTGTTTGGGCATTGCTCAAAACTTCTATGTATGAGCGGTGAAAGCTGCCGAAGTGATTCAACTCTAGAAACTCCCTCTTCCACATTTTTTGCTATAAAATTTTATATTTAGATATCAGTTATTTTGAGTTAAGTTTGTTTATCCCTATTTAAAAGTGCTCGTCCCCATTTTGCAAAGAATTCGAGCGAGTTGTGCTTAGAGAGTGGTGAAGGGCTGGACATGTGGAAAGGGGGGTCAAGAGAACCGAAGGGAAGCTCTTGCACAAGTCTTCCTGAGTGTCTTCTCGGTGTGTAATTTTTTTTAGCTTTAATACCCCGTAGCCCTTAAAGGAGCAATGGCCAAACCTGGAAACGAGTTGTCTCAGAAGGAAGACAGCTTGAATAGTTACTAATTTATTAAAAGCAAATGTGAAGACTTCTTATTCACATTCCATTGCATCATTGATGAAAAAAAATATAGTTCTGAAATTTAAAAGTTGGGGTGCTTTCCATAAAATATAAGAGAAAGAAATAATAGTTATCCTTGTGCTGTTAATCATTGTCAAAGGCAGATACTTAAAAGAAGGTGTAACCTAGTATGGTGATTTAATTTCTTTTACTGTAATCAGTTAATGACGTCTTAGGTATTTTCACAGGGTTCGAATCAGCCAGTTTTTCAGTTCAATGAATTTGGGGAATCAGAGCAATCAGAGGAACCCAATTGTCAGAGGGCCAGTATGTCCTAAGATTTTGCTTTTCTTACTGATGTGACAAAACATCACAGAACACACAGAACTTGAAGATAAAAAGAAAAATCAGGGGACGCTGTTCAGATGGAGGAAGTGTTGGTCGTCACAGGTGAATTCTAGAGTTGGTGTTTGGGAATTACTGTATAGTAACTGGGAAATTTCTTCCTTTCCTCTTGCTAGACTTTCCTGATCTCCATGCAGTCCAGACTTTGAAGAATTGTAGAACTTTCCTAGAATTGATGGCCATGAGCCATCCCTGTGCCTGCTTCAGGTTCAGGATGTTTCAAGGTTTGGGAAGTTTCAGGTCAGTCTACAAAACTCGGGTGCAAGAAACATGTTTTAAAATTTTAAATAGAAAAAAAGACCCAATCAAAAACTTGGCTCTGTTCACCAAAAAACAGAGAATCCTACAGTTTTGAGAAGATTAATATAAATTCCAAATGTATCTAGGTTTTTCTGGACAAGGGACAAAAGTCTGGCCAATGTACCTATCATCACAAAAGTAACTTCTACTTTCCAGCAGATGATTAATCAAATTGAGACTGAGTCATCAGGAAAGATGGAAACAAAGCCAACTGAGATATCAGACTCTTTGTTTTCAAAAATCCTCCAGACCCCTAATTCTCCACCTTATCACTAATTTACAAAATTGGTCATGATGAACAATATGCTTCTGTCTGTTGTTTTTGTACTGGAAAAAAACCTGATTTTGAGTCTCTCTTGCATGACTTTTAAAAAATCTTAAGCCCTCATACATATATAAAAATTTTTTAAACTCCTAAATATATATATATATATATGCATATATATATATATGGTCCTGTGATTGACCACTAAAAATTCTAAGATGTTATTTTATCAGCGAGTTATATATACAATAAATTATAAAACTCTCCACCAGCATTGTGTTTTCTATTATTAAATTTAATGAAAGTTGAAAATACAAGTTTATGTGAATCTATCACTAATGCTATTTATCATTAACCTCAGTTTAAAAGTGAATAAATGAGGCTTAGAGTGTTAAATAGTGCAGATACTTCCTCCTACTGACAGATTAATAAACAACATAAAAGGCATAATGTGTATGTTACCCTTACGTAACTTAAATGAGATGCTGATGTCTCATTGAGTGATTTCCAATTACAAATGTTAAGAATTATCATTAATATCAATTATTAGTAACAGTTATTATAACATTAAATACTGTGTTAATTTTTGTGACACTGTAATTTTTCATTTTAACGAATGCATCATTCTTCTCGGAAAATTTGTTTTGTGAAGTAGCAGGAAGACATGTATATTACCTGTTTTCTCTTCACTCAGACAAAATATCTCACACCCACAGCTTGAAAGATTTGTTTGGCTTGCAGTTTCCAGTTCATCGACCAATAAGTGTAGCAACAACATAATCAATCCCCTTTCCAAACCCCACCTTGATGCACATGCAATGTTTGAGGGATTTCAGACCTATTTCATAACAATTTGGGAAAGTTTTTATTTGTGTTTAAGCAGAGACTTGACTTGAAAATCACTCTCCAAGAGGATAGCTGAGATTGCACAAATGTGTTCAATTTAAACAATCCCCATATATCACTTCCGTGAAGAGTTAATGCAAACGCATAATTCAAACAATATGGAAAACTGGTTCAGTCTTTTAAGAGAAAAATATTGCTTAGGTTTCAGAGACTGTATACCAATTTGTCATTAACTAGAAAGTTTTGATAGATTTTAAATGGAATGTTTACAACAATTCGGTATTAATGTGTCTGCTAATATATTTCTTTTTTATTTAAAAATGAAAAAAGCATAAAAATGATGATACAGAATTTCAAAACAAAATAATAGATCAACAATGGTTAATATATTATGTATTGTTATCTTCAAAGTAGTTGTTCAGATTAAAAGACAGGCATGAAAAAATTATCAAACAATCAAACAATGAAATAAATTACAAGCCATTCTTTTCATTGAACAGAGATTAGTAGTATAGTTATCTATCTTGTGTGTGTGTGTGTGTGTTATATATATAAATAATCTTTTCCTTTTTCCTTTCTTCTATCCCAGTTGTTTTTTTTGTTTGAGCAGCTTCTTCTTTCCCTTTCCCTTTCACAATATCTATTGTACATTTTGGATCTTACTTACTCATTCAGTTTTTTACACTAGGGAGAGAATATGATATTTACACATGCGAGTTTGATTTATTTCACTTACTAGTATGGTCACAAGTTGCATCCATTTACCTATAAAAGCCTCAAGTTTATCCTTTATAGCTGAGTAGTGCTCCATTATATAAAAATACCACATCTTTTTTATCCATTTCGTGGTTGGTGGACACTTGGGTTGTTTCCAAGATGTGGCTATTACAAATTGTGCTGCTATAAACATGGCTACATTTATAGTACTGTGTTATGATGTTTTCAATTCTTTTGGGAAAATATGCAGAAGGGAATAGCTGGATCGGATGGGACCTCCAATCCTAGTTTTTCGAGGAATCTCCACACTGATTTTTAGAGTGGTTGTATTAGTCAATACTCCCACCAACAGTGGAGAAGGAGTTCCTTTTTCCCCACAGCCCCACCTGCATTTGTTATCGGAAATGGGCAAGTAAATATATGCCAAATTTATTTTCCTAAACTAGGATTTATTTGGAGTTTGAGAATTTGCTCATCTGTTAATTCAATACTTATTCCACAAACAGTTACAGATTCTGGTATGTATCTATAAAATACTGTGTTATGTGTCTCAAAGAACACAAAATGTCGTGTGATGTGTTCATTCTTTAGGTAAAATATTAAATATCATATTTAGGTAAAAATATCAGGGTACCTTGCAATACTATTCTTCACTTAAGACCCTTTGATGACAGAAAAACTTTTTTTTTTGACAGAAAAACTTTTATTCCTGATATTTTCACTAGGATATGATTTTTCCTAATTTATTTACTAGTATTCATTCATCTTTTATTCAGTAAATGTATGTTGAACCTTTCTTGGTGTATTTATCAGCTTTCTTATTGCTGAGCCATGTTATGTGATACTCATGATTTAAAGCGAGGTATGATTTGCTCACAGTTTCAGTCCAAGATCAGCGGACTCCAAGGAAGAGATACTACGGTGGAAAGGAAAGGGTGAGCATAGCTACTCAGTTCATGGTTCCAAGGATTGGAGCAGAATGATGCCAGGGAGTAAAGGCTGGTGGACCAGTCAAGGCCAGAGTTCCATGACTCATCTGGATGTAACCAGAAGTGGGTGCCACCACCCTTGGGTCACATCCAAAGCCAGTGAGACTGTAGCCTCTCTAACCAGCACACTTGCCCTTGGAACGCTTTCTATCACCCCATCATTGAGTCAGACTGTTTCTTGCTTTGGCTTTCATATGCACTAAATATTAAAATTTGTGTTAATAGTTGTATTTATATTAGCATGTGGCCATCTACTGTTTATTTTGATTCACCTGAAACTTTGTAAGCAAAGCAAGGTCTTCTTTTTTACCTTATATTTCTCTTTCACCTTGCACTTACAAACAAGAGAACAGATGGAAGTTCAAAGTAGTTCAGAGATTTGCCCCAAATCTCTCTCTCTCTCTTCTCTCTCTCTCTCTCTCTCTCTCTCACACACACACACACACACACACACACACAACCTGGCAAATTGAATATACTTTATCTTATAGGGTGACCTTTCATTAAAATCTAGCTCTAATTATGCTTCAATTAAAGGTGAGTTTAGGAGAGTTTTGACCCACCCCTTAGCATGGGGAGCCTTTTGAAGATGGTGCATGATCTAGCCTAACAAGGATAGAGTGTTATAGTGTGTTGATTAGTTGTCAGGTTGAATTTGCCTTTCTTCAGGAAAGTGCTCCTTACGTAAATTGAGATGTTCTTGATACGCTGAGAGAGTAAGGCTTGTGGTATAATTAAAGCAATAAATTTTGGTGTACAGCAGAATAATTTTATTTCCAGGATGAAAGAAAACAACCTTCAGGTCTCAAGTGAACTCCTCACGTTCTCCAGTGGCATAACGGGCAAGGAAATCGTCTGCATCATGAGAGATGCTCTCAAAGCTCAGCAGTTTTTAAATAATTTCTCTTTGGACAGAGTTTTCCTTTACTCTTTTAACATCCTCCATAAAGACAAACACGTTCACAATACAGTGAACTAAATCTTATTTAATTTCATTTTTGACTGTTAAATACATTAAAATGTGTTTTGGTAAAACCGAGGTAGTTATCTATAAATTCAGGGAGTCCCTTACCACCTTTGTAGTAACTTCTGGTAATTGCTGTGTTATCAGAAGTGGGTAATTAGAAATTCCTAAATGCTCTCACTGTATAACCACCTTCCTCATTCCTTTCTATGAGTCCTAGTTATTCTTTGAGAATTTACCATGTACTAGTATGGCTAAAAGCTGTTTCCCCTCTCCATTTTCTAAACTTTTTATTCTGATGAGGACATTTGCCATTATTTGTCAGGAATCTGTTATGCACTTGCATTAAAGTATTTCTTGACTCGCAGTAACTATTCAAAGAAGTTATCCGTAGCCTCTTTATAGATGTACCAACACAAGGAATCTTAATAATATGGTTAATATCACATGTCAACAGAGGCATGACTTGGAATTTGAAGCTTACTTGCCTTGGAACCATGATCTTTGGTTAATTTTAATAGTTTTGGTTAATTTTAATAGTTTTAATAGTTGGCTACATTTTAATAGTTCTACACGTTTGCCCTTCATATTACCCTGAACTCCATCTACAATCTTAGATGCCAATATTAGGATTGGTTTTAGTCCATCTTCCCAAAAAGTTTTTCTGTCTAAATTTGACGCATTTTCCTTTTCATGTGGTTAAGCGTCACTTGATTTGTCTACAGATTTAAAGGCCAATTCATGATGGAATGAGAGGTATAGGTGTTATTAGACTGTCAGTAAAAGGAAAAAAGGAAAAATGACTTTGGATATAGAAACAGACCCTTTTTGATCTATCTCCTTTTGAATGTCAAAATGACTTACAAGAAGTTTGAGGAGAGATTCTAAGAAGTACGAAGATCCAAGGAACAATGCGAGTTTCTTTATGTCTTAGAACTTGTGTGTGAACGTGATTAAATAGAGAGTTTTCTTTGTGTTCATTGATGGTTGCAGTTGACTTTCTGAGGCTCTCACGCATAAGGAAAACATGACTGACAATGGTGCTAAGTATGATATTAGCAAAGCCCTCTTTGGTATTTGATATAGTTTGCATAACTTTATTTTGAAGAACCACTGTCTGTTTTGGGAAAAAGAGCAGGTAGAGTAATAAAGAGGGAAGACATGCAAGCGGAAAGAGCCACATATGTAACTGTACCTGCTTTGTTTAGAATCCTTTTGCACTCACTTCATAAGGAGTAAAACAACATGTGTGTCGAGAGAGTAGAGCACTGTGTGTCCACGTATGCTGGGAATACAGAGAGGTTGGTTCATGCCGGAGGTAGCCCGGGTTTAGACTGTGTGTGAGCCACAAAGGAAGAGGAGAAAGAAAGGGAATGGGAAATTATCGAATTAGAATTTTAGAAACAGAAGAGAAATGAAAGATAATCATGTATAAATAAAATCAGTTGTTTTATTTGATTTAATTTCCAGCAGTTATAATTGATGTGTTGTCCTTTATTTAAAAAAAGCCAGAATTTTCTGTGTCTGGTTTTTTTATGTATTTTGTATTTTGCCCTAAAATTCACATTTCTCTATGTGCATTTTTCAGATATTTAAAATATGATATATTTCCTTCCTAATTAGGTATTACAGTTGTCGAAAGACTTCAATGGAGAAATTGACTTATTTGAATCTTCTTGTCAGAGTACTATTTTTTATCTTCTAGTCAAAACATATTAAATTAAAGAAATTTACACTGATATCAATTTCGGGCTTTGTATAATGAATGTTGAAATCTGCATATGTTTCAGTAAATATATTTAATAACTAATGGAGAATAAAGTATAATTACATTAATTTTATTATTACTATACAGCTTTTTATGGACATATTGCCCTTTTACCTTTGAAGTTAACTTGTATATATAATTTTATTATGTTGGTTTTTAACAAACTGTTCTCTGTACTTGGATAATTTCCTACTGATCATTGAAGGTTCTTGGCAGTGTGTTTTAAAGAGATAAGGGTCTAGAAATATTGTCTTATAGGTGAGTGTAAAAAAAAAAGAGAGAGAAAAACAGTACCTAGTCCAACAAGATTATGTATCATAGAATTTCACAACTGGAAAAGGAATTGGTAGTCAAATTTCAAAGACTTACAATAAATGAACTTCGAAATTCTAGTAGTAAAACAGTTTTAAAGTCCACAATTAACTAAGGGTTGAGACATGAATATAAAATATCAGTCTGTCAGTGAGCATAAAACTTGATCTGTTGAATGGCTCATGTCCAGGGTGGAAATCTCCATATTAAATAGATTTTATGTAATTTTTACTTCTCTTTCACCTAGGCAGATATTCTATGACAGAGGTCTTCTATTGATATATCTTAAGCACTACACATATTATCTATAAATTTTTAAAAAATTGTGAAATATAAAAAGGTCTCAAACTTCTGTATATTTGTAATACAACCCCTCACCCCATTCAAATTGAACTTCCTAACGTATGTACAAAATATTCAAAAAAGTATTGTCTAAATATGTAAACCTTTAAAAAATAAGTTTATTGGTATATTTTAGGCATACATAATGATCACATTCATCATAGGGAGTTTGTACGTGTACATGATATATCTTGATTCCTTTTTTTACCCATTTTCCTACCTTCCCTTCTACGTCGAGGTGATTTACTGTATAGGCAGAATGACTTTCTTTTCAAAACAAGATACTCTTAACCTAAAGAAATGAATTATTTGTTAGATTTCTGTCATCATAACAAAATTTTAAGGGGAAAAAAAGTACAAATAAAAGCCAAAGAAACCCTCTTAATTTCACATTAGGGATGTTATTTAAAGTATCATTTTTGAGTGGCATTAGAATCATCTCGTATGATGTGTAGGTGCATACAAGTAATTATCACACCACAGAGTAGGAATTCCAAAAGCAGGATGATTTTTATCTTAAGTCAAAATCCCAAAAAGCTGATAGGAAGAAAGAAAGCATATCTTAGGAATGTCTTTAGTTACATCTCTCTGCTAAAATATCTACAAAAGTGTTATATAGTTAATGTGACTATATTTCCATATTCTAAAGATAGATTCAGGAATTTAGAATATATGTGTTTATCAAAATCTATGTTGAATATTTAAATTTAACAAAACATATTAAATGTAAACACATTGCCAAGAGTGATGTGCAAATTGTTTTCAAATCAAAGTGGGTATTTTGAGAGAGTTTAATTACAATATGACTTTTACTGTCATAATTTTTTATTTAAGCGTCAACATACTTTTTGATCACCCTGCACCGAGCGAATGTTTACAGCAACTTCTGTCCCATAAAATACTGCAGTAAATCCTCATCTAGTTTTTCCATTGGACTGGGTACTGTGTAACTTCTTGGCTCTTCCCCAAAGTTAAGGCGATCATGAAGGATAAATGTTTAAAATCAATTCAGAAAATAAGGGCAACTACATCGGCGAAGCTAAAGACACGCACGCTAAAAAGAACCTTCAAAACAGTTTCGGAAAATGGAAAGAACGATGGGATAAGTGTTTAAAGCAGAGGGTTGGCATTTTAAGAGGGATGAATGACAAGGTGTTTGTTTTTTTTTAACCACAATAACTGTTTCATCACATTTTTTGATCTCACCTCATAGCTTATCTGGGCTGTCCAAGAGATTCATGAGTACATTATAGTTTCTGACCAAAAAAGCTAGTTTTTGGTAAGAAGTGTTATCAAGACTGATTCTTAAACAATAAATTGACATCAAAATGAAAACGTGAAGGGAAAATCTGTTTTTGTGACATCAGTTACATGTTGAATGAATCTAAATCATTAAAAAAAGAAAAAAGAAGAAGAAGAAAAATCACCTCATCACATTTTAAACCCAGGGCAGAGAGCCTGCATCCCCTGGCCTGCAGATATATGTGTATAATAAGGTTGTAGGAGACACTTTTCCTTGTTAGAATACATAGAATTTACTGCATGAGGATCTACATAAGAATCACCCTTCTATTTCTGGAAAATACACTTCCCTGACAAAGCAAATTATTTATATTTTTAAAATGTACTTTATAACTTCCATAAGTGATTTTTACCTTCTTTTCATAGATTTCTAGGATGCTTCTCCTCAAATATGAGCACCTATGGTTATTTTTGCTCTCAGGATAAGAGATTTATACCTGACCCTTTATTTTCCTTCTATTTCTGTATTCTCTTTTATTTGTTCTTCCTATTTTATGTTATTTTAAGGAAATTTATATTTCAATTTTTGTGAGTAGACTTAGATGTTTTTTAGAAAAAGTCAGGTTATGAATAAATACATAAATATATATGGAAAAAATAAGGCTTACCTCCAGGAAGGATTAGAAATTTCCATTATTGTTGTTTAGAGATTTCTATATAACATGCTGACATCATATTTACTATTCATCAAGGGGCAAGACATTTTCTAAGACCTTCTTGAAAGGGCCTAGATTATTTTCATGAAGGGATTTGTTGTTCTGATTTCTCGAATATTCTGCATTATCCCTCCATGACTGATTCCACGCTTCTCTTTGCTGATCTGTAATTTAGGAGACTGACTTGCACAGGCTGCATCAGCAGGGCTTCTGCCCTTTGACTTCTGTTCGGTGAATGCCAGAGGGGTTCCAGCAGGAGACAGTGAGTTCAGCCCCTGCCTATGGTAACACAGTGCCTGCTTTCCCCTCACTTCTTTACATAAAGACTTTCCACAGTTACGAATGGTTGAATCTTGAAAAATTTCTTGCTGCTTCCACTCAACTCTCTGTGCACATTTGTAAATAACACTTTTACTAAATTTTCCTTGGATTACCCAGGTTGAGTGTGCTACTCGTGTCATTTAAGTACCCTTAAAATATCGCTGGAGAATCCTGTGAAGTATAAATCAGGGTATATATTTATATTTATACTTACATATATACAGAAAGGGATTTTGTTAAAAAAATGTCAATATACCTTGAGAATCTCAATTAGGGTTTCTGTTTATGCCTATATTAACCCTCCGATTTTACATACAAAATTTATTGAGTCTATGTATTTCTCTACACTTTGCATGTAAAAGTGTATGACTTTGAACAGATTCTCACAAGGATCTATGAAAGAAAGCAACACAAATTAAGACAAAATGTGCTAGACTTTAGAGCCTGGTTCCTTGATGATACTTTAATGTGTTCATCTTCTATGTTGGGTGACTACCAAAATCTTTAAGGAAGAATGTTTTCTCACTCTAGGATCCTTGAGACACATTTGTCAGTGATGCGACATTTAGATGTGATTAAGATACCCTACCTCCAGGAAATATTGGATACTAATCACTCCAGAAGATTCAAATAAGAACAGAGTATCTACTTAATTGGTTTTATACTCTATTGGGTAGCTTCCTGTTACTGAGTCAGAATGCTTGACTCTTGTAATTGAAAGGAAGACAGCTCTAATTTGGCTCATGTTCTCAAAGGTTTCAGTCCATGGCTGGTTGGTTCTAAGGCAGGAACTTTATGGTAGAAAGTGTAGGGAAGCAAAAATAGTTCATAGCAGCCAAGAAGCAGAACCTAAGGGAAGAGGGCCCACAAGAGATACACAGCCTAAAGATGATGCCACCTCTCACTGAGCTTCTCCTCCAAAAAACACGTCCGGCTGTGAACATCACTGGATTAATCCCCCAATGAGTATAACACCCCCTGATCCAGTCACCTCTTTAGTAGTCAATCTGGACAAGTTGACAAGATT
>RJWT010007900.1:0-26964 GCA_004365215.1 Cuniculus paca
AGTTTATTTTGGATGGCACAGTCACTGTATTATGGAGCTGTACATCTCCAGATATTTCTCATCTTCAAACTGTATCTGTGTATTTCTAGGGAATAAATTATTTCCACAGGAAAAATATCTCAAGAATCATTTGCTAAAAATGTTGAGTATGTAGTAAATAATAAATGTTTGTTGCCATAAACTTTTGAATATGCTTTTAAATAGGCATGGTACCATTTATAGAGAAAAAAGAATTCATAGGGTTTAGCAATTTTGTTTAATAGTTTAACCAAATCATTTAATATGTACCATACGGCCATAGTGTTAAGAGGTAACGACTACATGTGAAAGTATATGTATGTCTTTGTTATAGTAGTGATTACTGTGTAGTAAAAACAATTTTACACATTAAATTTGGGACTGTTACAGGTAGCACAAAGCGAAGCTGAAAAGAAATTGAAGAAAGATGACAAGAAGAAAGAATTGCAGGAGCTAAACGAGCTCTTCAAACCTGTCGTTGCTGCTCAAAAAATAAGTAAAGGTAAAATTCAGAGATCAGTGGTGGTGATGATTCATGTTTAAAAGCTGATTTGTTTTGATGTTTATTAGCTATGTCGTTGTACAATTCCAGTCGCTAGCCCCACACTTACAGCACAATTTAGACAGTCTACTAGTTGATTTATATTACTCAGTCTTTGGTAGTAGCCACAAAAAAACTGTAGTTGGGTAAACCAAAAGTCACAAATTTTTGGCCATATTTCTCCATTTATATTTGTGTCTCGTGCCTCATTGGCTCCTGCTGGGCAGGTCACTGTGGAATAACCTTTGTGTCTGGTTTCCCATGCCCTGCCACCTTTTGTGGTAAGAATAAAAGAAGCAAAAATATATGTTAAATGCTATAGAAAGAATCTCAAAGAAGTGTCTTTCCAGGCGCCTGTAAGTAGAATTTCCTCTCTCTCATCAATAGATGGGAAATAAGTAACAAGGTAGCCATACTCAGGTACAAGTGTCGTGTTATTATCTGGCGATGGTAACGCAGAGTCCACGTGCTGTTGACACAGGTGCAGATCCCAAGTCGGTGGTGTGCGCCTTCTTCAAGCAGGGGCAGTGCACTAAAGGCGATAAGTGCAAGTTTTCCCATGACCTGACTTTGGAGAGAAAATGTGAAAAACGAAGTGTTTACATTGATGCAAGAGATGAAGAACTTGAAAAGGGTATTTTTTAAAATTTTGTTAAAATATCTATTACTTTTGACCTTAGTAATATGTAGTAACTTGAAAAACATTTTAGTCTTAGTAATACTGTGTTCATAAAGAGTAATTAATTGGATTTGCTATTTTTCACAAAAATCTGAATATACCTTGTTGCCCCTTAAATGAATATGCTTAAAAAACTGTGATTTTTGAATGTGTCCATGTGTGCAGTACATAATGATTACATCATCATGGGGAGTTGGCGCATGTGTGTAACACATCTTTCTTCTCTTTTACTTCCCCTTTTCCTGATTTATTTTAGATTAATGTGTTACTCTTTCCTTCAGTACTTTCTCATTTGCCTAAACTACCTGTACTTAGGAGGCTTGGTGGAACAGTCTCAGCATTATGTGTGCATGCCTTTGCACACCTAAGAATATGTGTTAGTTAGGTCGTGAGACTTATACTGCAGTATTCCTGTCTGCTTAAAAAGGTCAGTCAGCATTAGAGGCACAGTAGATAAATGTATTTGACTTTTATCTCTCTCTTTATTTAGATACAATGGATAATTGGGATGAGAAAAAGCTCGAAGAAGTAGTGAACAAGAAGCACGGTGAGGCGGAAAAGAAAAAACCAAAAACTCAAATAGTATGTCCTTTTCTTGAATTGAGTTGCTGTGGTATTTATTATTAGGGAGAATTATGTGGCAAGGTATTTGCTGCTGTTTTCTACTGGATTATTCTTCAGGTTACTAGAAATTTTTACTTTGTCAGTATCAAGTACGTCAGGCTTTACCGTTGGAATTTACAAGCTGTTTTACAAAATTAGTTGTTTAGAAATAGCCTTTGAAAACCATGTGACTGAAGTTCTTTAAAGGCCATTTCCTGGTGTGATCTTACTTTATGAATATAAATGAATACAGTTGTGTTTGCATAAGAATTATTTCCTTGTTACAAATAGAGGGAGATGTGTTGAAATAACTCAGTTAATAATCTGTTTGATTTTTAGTAGTGGTGAGATATTTTTTATTACAAGTTTAAAAATATTAACATGTAAATTCCAAAATGAAATTTTGATAATAATTCTAGTGTTCTAGAAAATGTACCTTGAAAATTTGGTGACTTCTTTCTGAGACTATAGTGAAAAATCTCGCTTTGTAGAAATACTGTAAGTACCAGATTCACGTCCATCTGCCCTAGTCTCGGTGGGGGTACTGGGTACTGTTTGTTGGATAATTTTTCCTTTTGTGCAAAGGGGCAGTGTCCTTTGTGTTCCTGGGAGCTTTGTTCCCTTGTGACTCAGATGTGGGAAGTTGGCCTGTAGAGTCAGGTAGTAACAATGTTGGTGTTGTTACTTGCATGTTAGTTTTTAGGGAGGATCACAACAAAATCATGGTTTTACTTTTTATAACCAATTTACATTTGCTGATTTACCTAAACTTTAGAATTTGGGATTACATGTGCAAGTACTAAAACAAGTCCTTGTATAAGTCAGAAAACAGGTTAGTGTATAAATAGGAGCTTTACAAAGATTATGTGCAAGAAAATTTGCCATTTTATTAAGATTTTAAGATACGTGTATGTGTGCATTTCTTCACATAAGAGTGCCCCGCACCTCAGTGATCAGCCTCTGGGTGTGAGTGGCGTGTGCTCGTTCCTTGCATTTCAGCAGCGTTTGCCGTGGAAGTGGGCCGCGCTCAGCCTTGGCTTCTGAATGACACTGTCTCCACAGGTCTGCAAGCATTTCCTTGAAGCTATTGAAAATAACAAGTATGGCTGGTTTTGGGTGTGCCCTGGAGGGGGTGATAACTGTATGTATCGTCATGCACTTCCTCCTGGATTTGTGTTGAAAAAAGATAAAAAGAAAGAAGAGAAAGAAGATGAAATTTCATTAGAAGATCTCATTGAAAGAGAGGTAACTGCTATCTTTTTCCTACTATTAAAAACCGAAAGCAGTATTTTCTGTGGATTCTAATACTTACCACTGGGGGGCAATAGCATGTTGGGAAAGGGAAAAAGATAAGTGTGATCTTTTCCCAAAGTGGCAGTGATTTAATTTTTTTTCTGTGTCTTAAGTGTAAACTGAGCCATGAACATTAGTGAATCATAATTTTAACGTCATGTGATAGCCACTTTGTACTGATTTACCAAATTCTTTTCCTAGGGTTGCGTTGACATGCTGAGTCAGTTCTCAGGCTGCTGAGAAACAGCTTTTACTTTAGATCCTTGTCTTCCTACCACTATACTAATCCCTAATTATGTACAGAGGAGACAACTCCCCTGCATTTTTCACTTACATGTTATCCTCGAACTCAGAACACCGGCCTACGAGAGGGTGGCAAGTATAACGAAAGAGGATCCTGAAAGCTGGACATGGTGGCGCACACCTGTGGTCTCATCATAGAGGGACCGAGGCAGCTTGGGCTGCATGAGACTAAGCCTGAAAACAAAAGAGGATCTAGAGCCAGGCCTGGTGGCACTGGAGGCTGAGACAGGAGGAGCGTTGCGAGTTTAAGACCATCCTGAATGGCATATTAAGACCCTGTCTCAAAAAAAAAAAAAGTCTCTAGCTACACTTTTTCTAGCTCAACCAAAAGACAGTTTTATTCTGTAACTTCATGCATATGGCTACTGATACGGCAGCATGAAGTAGTTGAGGTTATTAAAAACAGCTAGATTTAGAGTTTTGTATTTAGAGCTGCATTTTGCTTCTTCTTAAATAATGAGTACTTCGTGTAAGTCCTTGATGTTGGTGCACACTTATTCTTTTCTTCATTATGTTTTTTATTAGTACATGTTTGCCGCGCAGACCACATTCGTTATGTGGAGTCTGTCTCCGTGCATAGCACATCT
Source organism: Cuniculus paca (assembly GCA_004365215.1). Classification (NCBI taxonomy): domain Eukaryota; kingdom Metazoa; phylum Chordata; class Mammalia; order Rodentia; family Cuniculidae; genus Cuniculus; species Cuniculus paca. The sequence goes on from RJWT010007900.1 coordinate 4,025, forward strand.
GAATTCCTTCTTGTCCTCGTCCCCTCCTGCCCCTGCCTGCTCCCTCCAGCTCTTGATCCCCTTCCCATGTGAAAAGGCACTGTTCCCATTTTTCTCTTCCATTCCCTTTTTTAATCCTTTTCTCTTCTTTCCCTCCATCTTCTATTCCCTTTTTCATTTGAAAAAGATCTCTCTGCTTCCTACTGTCTGTCCTTTGTTTTGTGCTTTCTTTATATCGTGGGTTTCTTGTGGACATATTTCTTGGTGTCTTACCCAGGATATAATGCACTGTAGTTAGAGAAAGTCAGCTTTAGAGAACTGGGTGTATTTGGTACTGTTTCCTAGTTCCACCACTTGGTAACTGTTCATCTTTAGTAAGATCCCTATCACCCTATCTGTGGAGATCAGTGTGCTAGCATGTATGTATAGAGCTTTTAACTCTGAGTACTGGCCAGTGTGCAGCAAGTAGTATTTTCCTGCGTACTTCTATCTCATGCTTGCTTTGGGGACCATGTGGTGTTTAATTTTGTTTCTCATCTCCTGAGGATCACAAATGAAACTTGGATATTGTTAATAGAATCTGTAATTTTTATTGTTTTCAGTGGTTGGTTCCTGTTTGAACAATTTTTCTTGATCAGTTTTAGTACTCAGGTTAAACGCTAAGAAGGAAAAGGTAGCTTGGAGTAAATGTTTTTAAGTGTAATGTTTCTGGACACATTGTCACATAAAGGAAAAATGTGACTTTACTCCGTATTTACGGTCCTTGGTGTAGTCATAGGCACGGAGTTAATTGCATCGAGAGAAAATGCTGTGGAACGCAGATGTGGGTGACTTCAGTGTTGTCTTCCCTTTGCAGCGTTCCGCTCTAGGTCCAAATGTTACCAAAATCACTCTAGAATCTTTTCTTGCATGGAAGAAAAGGAAAAGACAAGAAAAGATTGATAAACTTGAACAAGATATGGAAAGAAGGAAAGCTGACTTCAAAGCGGGAAAGGCACTGGTGGTAAGCCCCGAGCCGCACGGTCGTCCTTTAGTCTTTGGTCCATTTTGTAGTGCCCGTCATGCAGGATTTCATCCTGTTTAATCATCCGTGTGCCTAAAGTCAGTGTCCAACAAGTGTTTGAAGTTTTTCCTGAGTTATTTGTGTGTCTGAACAGATCAGTGGTCGAGAGGTGTTTGAATTCCGACCTGAACTGGTCAATGACGACGATGAGGAAGCCGATGATACGCGCTACACTCAGGGAACAGGTGGTGATGAGGTAAGGGGACACTTTGGCCACGGGCCTGATGTTAAATGACACAAAGCCACTCACATCATTCCCTCTGTGGGAAGTAGGGCTGCGCCGTCGTCAGCAGCGTGGACTTCATGGTAATCGCTACATCATAGGGTGCTTGTGAGACTTAAAGGAGATAATGTTGTATCTATTCATAGTTCTTTGTGGAACTTAGAACAGTTCCCGCATATACAAAGCGCTGTATGTAGTAGCTGTGAACCGTTTTACCCCCTCTGGGATAAAGCACAGGCCTTGTACATGGCGTTGTGCCAAGGGTAAGAGTCACGGCCTGGGACTGCAGGGACCACGGCAGAGCATTTGGTTCGTTAGTTTTACTGATAACAGGTAACTTACTGTTCAGTAGTTGTCATCAAATGCTTAGTTGGAAGAGTGCCATCCTCTGTAAAAATGGGATGCCAGTGCAGGGAACTTTTCTTTTTTTTTTTTGGTATCGGGGATCGAACTCATGACCTCACGCTTGCCAGGCAGGCGCTTGTGCTCCTGAGCTAAATCCCCGGCCCAGGAACTTTTTTAAGAAATTTAGAAAAAAATAAATTTTAGCAGCAGTTGACTTAGCATTGGTGGCAGTTCTATTTTCATTAAGATAAATGTTGATTAAACTAATTTATGGAAACTGTTCTTATATGTAACAACTGTCTGTTCTATATATTGAAGGTTGATGATTCCGTGAGCGTAAATGACATAGACTTAAGCCTGTACATCACTAGAGATGTAGATGAGACAGGCATTACTGTGGCCAGTCTCGAAAGATTCAGCACATACACTTCAGATAAAGACGGTGAGTATGCGGCCTCCTGCGGAATTCTAGGACTTAGGAAGGTTTCCTAAGGAACCAGGCGTGGCAGATTTGGATGTGTGCAGGGACTAGACTCTTAACAATAGAGACGTGGCTTAGGCCTGTGTAAAGCAGTGAATGGTTCATGCTGTTTGAATGAATGTGTGGACAGACTACTTACTGAATAGAAGAGGACCAAAACCCAGGTCTGGAGATGTAAGTGATGAGTTCAGTTTGGGACCTCATGAGTTTGAGATGCTTTGGCTGCCTGAAGCAGCATTGTCTAGGATACTGTGTAGCCATTCACTACACAAGAAAACAACTTGCACGTCATCTGCATTAGTCTCGGAGTGAATGTGCTCGCCGAGGCACAGTAAATAGAACATTCTAGAACACACTGCAAATGCCAGTGTTTTGGTTTGGGCAAAAGAAAATGAGCTTTTGGTTGCAGTTCAGGAAGGAGTATAGGAATCAGGTGCCAGTTTTCAGCAGGACTGCAGCGCTGGGAGGAATAAAGAGGAAATGAGTAAAGACCTCTCTTAACTTAAATGAGGGACATTGTCAGAGTCGGGTGCATTTCGGATGTGGAAAACCTTAACATATATATATATATGTGGGCGGGAGAGAGGGATCTGGTAAAGGAAGGACAGTTGAAAATGGAAAGAGGTACATTTAGAAGCAAGACCTGGAAGTATAAATAGTGATTAAGTGTGAGTGGGGGAGGTTGTTTGGGGTGTGTTCGGAGATAAGGACTGTGCTATAATTGTGTCTAATTATACCTCAAGTGGTGTGAAGAGCTGGGAAAAGTTCAGCATGTTTGCCATGGGAGAAAAAGGCAAGAGTGCTCATTAAGGCAGAGGCTGCGAGAGAAAAGCCTAAACTTTATTCTTACAACACCAGGATGCAAGTTTTAACTTGAAAACCTGCCTCCCTGCTGAGCTCCGAGAGCGCTGTCAGAGGGTTATCTTCCCTGGACACGGGCTGCCGTGCTGCTTTGAGGAGGTTGGAGTGGCTGTAGACACAGATGCAGATACACGGGAGACTCCCCAGCATTTTTCAGCAGAAGTATTTGAAATAGCTAAAAATCTAAAGCTGTGAAAAGTTGTCTTTATGTAAAGGCTGTCAGTGAACAAAAGTCAAGTGGCTTCTGTGTTTCCTCAGCCATTTGCAGCAGCAAGGGAAAGTGGCTTCCTCTCCTCGCTTGGCGTGCTAGGGTCAAACCCCGTCTTCTTTCTGCTGAGCAAGTGCTCTGCCTTGGAGTTTCGCCCCACACCCTGCGAGAGGGCGCCTCCATGGTGGAGTTCCCGGATGAAGTGTTTGTGCTTTCACACTCACATTTATTCCTGGTGTCATTTATTACTCTTCGCAAAACCAAAAATCAAGTCACTGCTTATATAGTTTTTTTGTTCCATAACCATTTATTCAAACAGCACATTATGTGAAAGTTGACTGTTTAACACCCGAATTACACACAGAGTTGCAGAAGTTTCATCTCATCCGCCCTCCAGTGTATAAACCGGTAGGCAGTCAAATGTCTGCAGTGAGAGTGTCTTACAAGAGGAAGAGATGTATTAGTCTTGCTGTCAGTTAGTGAGAAGTGTTTTCTTGTTCTAGGCCTTACTGATTTCACTTTTTATTTTTAGAAAACAAACTAAGTGAAGCTTCTGGAGGTCGGGCTGAAAATGGCGAACGCAGTGACTTGGAAGAGGACAATGAAGTAGATGGACCGGAAAACGGAGCCATCGGAGCCGTTCCTGTTGATGAAAATCTTTTTACCGGGGAAGATCTGGATGAATTAGAAGAAGAGTTAAACACGCTTGATTTAGAAGAATGACACCAAACAAGTCAAGGAAAAGATTAAATCAGCTCAGCATGAGTTGAAATTGACTGCATTCATTTTTTTCACCTAGATCAACAGGATGTTCATTTCCCATGCTGATTCTGGAGGGTTCGCTCTCCTCCAAAAAGGAATATTCTCCCTGCGTCTTCTCTTCTGACTTGGGCTCCATCTCATAGTAAGTTCATAGTAGTTCATGATAAATTGAAATATAAAAGTCATTGCAGAAAATGATTGTTGTAACTGTCCACTCAAGTAGGAAGTGTAATTGCTTTTCCAGCTTTTGATTTTCATTGGGCATGTGTTATTATCAACAACAGAAATTTACACTTAAAAGACCCTTAATTTGATGCAGTTTTCAGAGTGATTTCCTTTCCTTTGTATTTATACGGTTTAAAGACTGCCTAGGTGAGCCCTGTACTTTATAAAGGAAACTGCACATGCAGATTCAGTATTGCATATCTCTGGACAACTCGATGGACATTTAAATGGAACATGAACCCAGTGGGATCAACGACAGTGCCCTGTGTTTTCCTATTCTTTTTTGCCAATAAAGTTGTAAATAAAGAACATCATACATTGAAACCTAAATATGAGCCGTTTTGGTCTTCTCTGAAAACATTCTCAACACTTCTAGCCTGAAGTTATTAACTATCTGTAATAATGTCACATAAAGCAGTTACTAATGAGTTTTCTTATTGGGCGAGCCATGTGGACTATCAACAGTACTAACAGTAAGTTTAAGAACTAATTTTTAGCTTCCAGAAAAGAATGCAGGTGATGTTATATGACAGAGTAATTTTAAATGAATAGATTATTAACCTAATTAAAAATCACCTGCAGTCAAACCGAATACTGCCTTAGGATTTTTGAGCACTATGGTGTTAAAGCAGTACATACTAAAGTTTTATTCTGTTTTTAGGAGTGTAAACAAATTTACCAGAAAATTTCAGTGAGGGTCTTTGCCATTTAAGTACCTTGAAAAACGGCTAAGACATTTTTAATTGGATGTAATTTATTAATGAGATTGTTAGTATTATATAACTTTTTACCATGACTACACTGACTTTTTCAAATGCTAATGTACTGCTTTTGTTATTTTGCAAAAATAAATAGACTTTTAAGGCAACTGAAGTAATGACAGCAGTACAGTGTCAGGTAACCCGGGCCCTAATTTTCATTTCTGTACCAGATGATTTATATCATTTTTAAATCCAAATCTTTGTTTCTTATTCACATCTAAAAGTTAAGACTCAGTGATCTCTACAGTGCTTCTAAATTGTATCACTGAAGAAAACCTGATTGTCAATCTTACCAAGTGATAACATCAAAGTTGACATTTACTTCCTACCTGTTCAATACTAACACTATAATTAACATTTCTACCAAATGAAACATTGCAAGCCAAGTTTATTTCCCATTTACATTGTCATTATACTCAAATAGTTTATATTAAAAATGCTTTAGTTTTATAGTTTATAGTCTAGCCATGAAAGATTTTTTCCGTTCTTTTTGTGGGAAACTTTAATTTTGCACTATTTCTAAACGTCTTCATGATTCTCTAAACCACTTGAGTCTTTTTAAAGCCATAACCCAAGCTGTCGATTTTTTTTTTTCCATTTTTGGAACCATCTTAAAATTTTTTTCTAGGGAATTATTTTATTTATTTATTTACCTTTTTTTGGTACCGGGGATCAAACTCACAACCTCACATTTGCCAGGCAGGTGCTTATACCACTGAGCTAAGTCCCCAGCTAGGAAGTTATTTTATAAGTAAAAGTTAGAATCCATTTGTTATAAATTCTAAGTTGTTGGCCTTTTAAATTCTTTTCTTCCATATATTAGAACTATATAAACAAAAATATGCTAAAGACTTTTAGGTATTTAAAGCATTACTAAAACAGTATAGCAAATGGGTTATTTTGAAGTGAATCAAAGGGAAGCTATTTCCCTTGGAAGTAATTATTAGTATCTCCAAGTCTGTAATTTTTGGATGACACTCATCTATCTTGTCTTACGGTTTCTTCCATCATAAAGACATACTCAGAAAATATAGAAACATTTCATCAGAAAATTAAACCGCAGAATTAAATCTGCTTCTAAATAAGTTTATTTTAGGGGCCAGTAGAAATAATTTTTTAATATTGCAGTGCTTCACATGTCTAGATGTATCTCTGCAGGAGTTTCTCTAAGGTGTGTACTTTGAAATTTATTTAATTTTTGTATTCACAGTACAGTTTTGTATTAGTACACTTAATATGAAATGGAGCGAGTTTTTTTCACACCCATTTATACAAAACCTTAATTTTAAATAGTTTTTCTCTTAGATCTCTTTTTTATATAATTCCCACCTTTATTATTTCTGTGTATCACATTGAAGGCTGAGGCAGGAAGACTGCAGATTCAAGTCCCACCTGGATAACTTAGACCCTGCCTCAAATAGAGCTGGGGATGTAGCTAAGTGCAGAGGTCCTGGGTTCAATCCTGAGTACCGCAAAATAAATAGAAATGTGCATGTTCATGCATGTAAAATTAATTTCACTATTATAACTTAGCTTCACTTTAGAAGTCTATAGTTTATTAAATCAGAAACCTGTGATGTAACCTTTCTACAAGAGAAGTGCAGCTTTGTATTTTTATAGTCTGTGAAATGCAGTCATTTTCCACAAACCCAAGAACTTTGTTTCTCCCATCTGTAAGAGCTCAGCCTACATCATTTCTGTACCCTAAGCTCAACTATTATAACCATAATGATGGAATGTTTGCCAGAATCTAATTCTAAGCAGTTATATTGTGAATTTTGCATTATCCTGTCAGATTCTTTAAGCCCCATCATATATGGACTCATGCAGTGTAGTTTTAATATTTAAATTGGTCAACTCTGACCAGTAGGCGATGAGGAATATGATAGTGATGAAATTGTGAGGCCAGAACTTCAAATGTAGCAGAACATTAGACAAACATCTCATCCATCCCAACATGCAGAGCAGACACAGGAAGTGTGACCAGTTCACACGGGTAACCTGTAGTGCCGCTGTGTAAACTCCATTCCTGTTCGGAGCAGGAGCTTGGTCTCCAGAGCTTTACTGTCTGTGTGAAGTACACACTGGTCCTGATACAAACAACTCTTCCATTCATGCACACCGTGTCGACTGTGCAAACCCGAGTACATGTTTCTGTGAATGAATTTCAAGTCCTATGAGATGAGGATGGACTGCTCAAATCTGTTTGGAGTTTCTGTTCTTCAGCATATATTCTGTTGATGGTAACAGTGCTTTCTGAACAGTGAGGACAAGCTCGCTCTCAATTAGTAGAAATTAACTAGAAGCTAAACTTTAATTAAACTAGAATTTGGCAACACTGATATGCCCTGCAAATTTTTATACTCTTCAGAAGCAAACCTGAGTGAAATGTCAGGGAAAAAAATGCATTTTCATATTGTTCCCCCTTTTTTTAAGGTTGTTTTTGTTGCTTTTGTTAAAGTGCAGATAAAAGGTGATTTTGCTGTCGTTCATAAAGTTAGTAGATGGTTTTGTACTTTATTACACAGACGAGCCTTGTTTTGGGCATTATAGATAGGATGAGCAGACACAGTTGAAGACATGATCTCTAAGTGATTTAAGTTTACATTTTTTGAAGGGGAAATCACAATTATGCAAGACAAAAGTAGTGTCTAGCCATTAATGGGGATACTTTTTTAGACTATAGGTAAACTTTTCAGTCATCTTGCCCTTGGGTTTAATTTTTTTTTTTAATAAGTAAAGATGTCCTTTGAAAAATTTCGTGATGTTAATTTTTCAGGTAAAGGTAATTATTTTGTGCCTGATCACCTGAGAGTTACATTTCTTTTTGACTTTCAAAAGATGTCAGTAAAATTACTCCCTGGGTAGGGTTGCGGCTCAGTGGTAGAGCTCTCGCCTTGTATGCACAAGGCCTTGGGTTTGGTCGCCAGCAGCACAAAAAAAAAGTCAAAAACAAAATTACTCCTCATGGGGCTTAAGCTCAGAAAGTTAAGTTTCCTTAACCTTGCCTAGTCAGCTCTCATACTGTAATTCAAGAGACAATAATTACTTAGCAAAAAATCATATACTAGTATTTTTAGTTAATCATATACCAGTATTTTCAAAGGGGTAACTGGACATCATTTTTCTTCCAGTTTCACAGCTGTGTTGCGTTCCACCTGTAAATCCTTTAAGTTGTAATTTTCCTTATTCTAACAAACTGTTTTAGTGACAGTAATTGTCAGTAGACTACTGTATATTTTTAGAATTAGGTACATTACTGTATTTTGTAGAAACTTATTTTGAATCTTGTTTACACCTTTACAATGTGTGTTAAAGAATGTATAGTTGAAAGCATTTAAATAATTGAAAGTGTAGCATAATATCTAAATTGTGTAGCTTCTTTCATAATTGCATATTATTGTATTTTGCTTAAAATTAGAGGAGTTCAATGTGGAAGACATAGAACCCACTCACTCTATAAGGAAAGTTTATCCTCAGATTTTTATTCAGTGCTGATTAGGTCATAGAAGTAAAAAACGTTTGTAACTAATCCTTTTTTGAAAATTAATTTTGTGATTGAAAACAGTTAATTTATGAAGACCTGTCGCCTATCAAAATCTAATTAACAGTAGTGGTTTACTCTACATAGACCCTTTCCTTCTGATACACTATTCCTGCACACCTTGGACTGATTATCCGCCATAGAGGAAAAAGTAAAATTTCATTAACTTCTTTTTCAGTTCATTTTTAATTAACAAGTAGTAGTTACATGTAACTGCAGTTAATTAACTTTTTTATGCATAGACTCATTTCCCACCCCAACAGAAAAGACATTTAACCATTGCTAACATCAGTCTGTCTTTCCTAATAGAAAAAGTAGAGCGGGGAAAAACAAAACAAAACAAAAAAAAACTACATGATCTGGTGCTTTTAACACGATCTTCGTATCTTGCTTTGAACTCTGTTTACCTAGAAGTCAAATGAAAAGAAGTTGAGATCTTTGTGTGCCTGTGTTTTAGATCTAAGATTCTTAAATACCTGATATACAGTATCACTGCTCATGCTTCCTGGACAGAATTGCATGGCATGGATGTTTTCAAAAGATCGTCCATCTTTTTTTCATGTCTTCTCTTTGATAGTTGAAGATCAAAAGACCAAATGCAGAATCGACTGTCAGAATGTGTCCAGAGGCAAACAGTAAAAGCAGAGGGAAAAAATTAAAATGAGCCAGTAGGATTTCAGGGGTGTTGACAACGTACATGGACTGCTAACAGGTTTATTCTTGTACATTGTGCTGACAGGTTTATTCTTGAACTTAGCTTTTTCTATCTGATTTAATTGCAGAAGTGGGTGAGTGTTCATTCTGCCTGTGGAAATGAAACTGGGCCCTTCTGTGAGAAATAAAACACTATTTTGCAATTTATTGTGCAGTGGCCTTCTTGTGGAGATTTGGGCCACAGTTTTAAGTAAAACAAATTTTCTTCTTTAAAATATGAGTTTACATAGTGAGCAGTTAAGATCAAAAAGTGTCTTAAAATAATCCAAGTCTCAAAGAATTATATGTATATAATCAGCATATATATTATCACTCAACTCCTCTGATAAAACCAAATGGGTTCTCGTATTCTCATAGAGCTTAACTAAACTCTAACCACTTTATTATGTGTAATTGACATAGAAAGCATTTGATGTTTGACAAATATATTTACCTCTGAAAGCATAATATAATCAAACTAAGATGTACATACTCATCCCCCGCAGTACTCCCCAAGCCCCTTTGTAATTCTGTCATCCTAAAGCAAACAAATCCCATTCCAGGCAAACATCGAACACTCTAGGTTGGCTTACAGTTCTATAATTTTATATGAATGGAATCGTATGTGTATTCACTCAGCACAGTTATTTTGAAGATCTATTTATGTTATTTGCAGGTATTTGTAGTACCTGCCTCTACATTACTATGTAGTACTTTTTTGTGTGGATATGATAGTTTTGTTTTTCCAGTCACCTGTTGAGGGACTTTTTCCCATCTTTCAGCTATTACAAGTTACATGAGCATGTACATGTTTTTGTATGAACATATGGTTTCATTTCTGGTGAATAAATAGTAAGAGTGGAATGTCTGGTTCATATGCTTTAAATTTTTAAGAAATTTCCACAGCGTTTTCCAAAGTAGTTTATATCATTTTATATTCCCAGCTGCAGTTTATAAAAGTGGCAGTTACTCAACATTCTCACTTAACTCTTGATGTGATCAGTTTGATTTTTTTTTTTTTTTTTTTTTTGGCATGTGATAATCTAATTGACCTATTTTTGACCAGTTTGTTGAGAAGTTGTAATTTCAACAGATTTCTTTTTGCACCTTTGTGGACATCATCAGTTGCTCAATTTTCAGTCAGTTTAATGTGCAATCAGCAGTTCAGTTTTGTTTTCGCTCTCCTCTTTCATTTATCTGTCTTTGCTCTAGTACCATTCTGTTTCGATGACTAGCTTTATATTAGTGCAGTACTGAAATCAGTTTGAATAAATTTCAGCTGTGTTGGTGTTTTCAGTGTTGCTTTGTCTATTCTACATTTGCATTTCTGTTGCATTTTAGAACCACCATGGTGGTATCTACAGAAGAAAAGTGGAAGTTTTATTTGGCTTGCATTAAATCTATAGATCATATTTGTACAGAATTAACCATCTCGGTAAATACTGCATCTTCTGACCAACATGTTTTTCTAGGTCTTTTCAAATAGCATTGTTTGGTAGTTTTCAGTATGCAAGTCTCATACATCTTTTGTCCAGTTTATCCTTAATTATTTGATTTTTTTTATCCTTTTGTAAGCAGTTTTTTTTCTATCTACAATTTATTGCCAGTGTATAGAAATTCAGTTGACTTTTGCATGTTGATTATATCCTGCTGCCTTACTAAACTCACTTGTGAGTTGTCAAAACTTTTTGTATAGGTTTCACAGGCTTCTGCATAGTCATTTGTATAATCTAATAAGGATAATTTTCTTTTCTTTTTTTTTTAAATATTTTTATTTTTATTTTAAAGAGAATAAAACCAAGCAAAATAAAACAGAATAAAGCCAATCAAAACAGCTTTGTTCTGTTTTGGTTTGTTTTGTTTTGATTCTCTTTAAAATTTAAAAAAAAAAAAGCCAATCAAAACAAGCCAGTGTGACCAAAGGACCTCAGAACAATACAGAATCAACAGTGGTTACCATGATGCCTCTCCTTGTCTCCAGAGTAACTGCAGATATCCTCAGACACAGTAAAAATCAAACAAAACGACAGAACACAACCAATGAAAACAATGAATGCAATAAAGGACTTCAAAACAAGATAAAGTGAATCCAAAATGGCTACCATAATATGTCTTGTTATCTTTGAAATAGCTGCCCATGCCATCAGATACAATAAAATTAAAACAAAACAGAATAAAACCCAACCCAACAAAACAATGAAAAATGATACAGGACTTCAAAACAAGACAACAGGAAATTAACAATGGCTACCACCTTCAGAAGGAGATCCCCCATAGATGCTACATTGCCTATTGTTATCCTCTGAATAGATGGATCAGACTACCAGCTTTAGACCTGGAAAGTCAGTGAAACACTATAAGCACTACAAACGTTAAAGTGTATTTTACCTCAATAGCTGTCGTCGCAGCCTCTGTTTCTCCAGATCAGTGTGTCACTTACAGTGGTGGGGGAGGGGCTAGCTCTTCTGTTTTTCCACCGCACGCCAGAATGGGCTGGGGTCTGACTGCCCCGCTCCCAGCGGCCGGAGCACAGCGCTGGTTCACAGGGAGGACTTGCTTCTTGGTGAATTCTTGTTCTCCCCCACAGTCCATGAATGGCGCTGCCTCACCAGAAAAGGCTGGGGTCTGGCTGTTCCCCCTGCAGCCCATGCGTGGCTCCAATTCATAGGGAGGGCTTGCTGCTTGGTGACCTCTTGTTCTCTTCCCCTGCAGTCTGCGAATGACCAAGGATAATTTTCTTGCTTTCCAATCGGTGTACATTTTATATGTCGTCTTATGTTGTTTCCCAAGTCAGCAAGGCTGTGAATTGTCAAAGTTTGTTCAAAGAGACATCCTACTTATTTATGGTTGTCTATTGCTTGCTTTCATGCTAGAGTGGCAGAGCTAAGAGTTGCCAGGTACTCTATGGCCTCCCAAAGCCTAATGAGTATCTGTCCCTTTATAGAAAAAATTGGTCAGCCTTTGCCTTTATGCCCGGCTTAGGGCCTTTAGTCAGAAGCTGAGTTAGAGGTTATATGAACACACTTATTAATTGGGCACAGTGGCGCACACCTGTAACCCCAGGTACTCAGGAGACCAGGGTGGGAGGATCAGAAGTTCATGGCCAGCCTGGGCAGTATAGCAACACCTCCTAACAGCTAACCTTCCCTCCTAGTTTATGATCTTAAGTGGAAAGCATTCAGTCTTCTAACAGTTAATGATGACCTGTAGATTTTTCATAGATCCCTTGTATCAGACTGAAGAAGTTCTTTACTAGTTAACTGAGACTTAGGAATATTTTGCCTTGTGAAAGGGTGTTTATTTCACATTTTTTCTGCATCTATTGAGTCAATCAAAAACTTTTATTAATATAAGGAAATCAGCCTTGAATTCTTAGGATAAACCCCACTGGAGCATTTTGTATTTTCTTTTTATAATTATTGGATTGGATTTGGTAAAAACTTAACATACCTGTGTCTGTATTTTTAATTGATGAATTGGTGTATAGTTTTCTTTCAGTGTCTTTGGTCCTGGTATCAGCATAATGCTGTTCTCATAGACAGCATTCAGTTTTTTGGAAGGTATTGTGTACAATGTCATTTCTTCTGTAATATTTGCTAGAATTCACCAGTGAAACCATCTGGCCCTGGAAGACCCTTTAGGGGAAGGTTTTTGATTACAGGTTCATTGTCTTCCATAGATATGGAGCTATTAGGTGATTTCTTCTTGAGTAAGCTTTGATAACTTGTGTCTTGCAGGGCGGGTGTCCACTGTGAGTTGCTCAGTGTGCACAAAGTTTGTTCCTAATTTTCCCTTATCCTTTGATTTATCTTTATGTGGTGATGCCACTTTTCTCATTTAAATTATAGTAGTTTGTGTCTTTTCATTTTCTTGAGTCAGACTTGAGGTTTTAACTTTTTGATTATTCCACAGATCTACCTTTTGGTTTCCTTTTATCCTTTGTAACTACTGTTTTCCGTTTCATTGATTGCCATACTAATATTGTTTCTTCTGCTTACATAGGGATTAATTTGCTCTTTTTAGTTTAACATGGCAGTTAAAGATACTGATCTCACACTTTTCTAATATAGACATTAAGTGCTATCAAACTCCTAGCCAATCCCTCAAGAGATTCTCATGTCTACCTGAGTGGCATGTTTTTCATCAGTATTACTCTGCTTTTTTTAGAAAATATACTTGAGAAGAATAACTTGGCTAATAGGATGTTCATATTATGAATTAGAAATGTAAGATAGCCTAAAAAGAATAATCCGATTTTTCTTTTAAGATTCATATTTGATGGTCAACATGAATGATATTTGAAGCATTTGAGTGAAAATTTGTTTATATACGCATGCAGTGTGAAATAGTAAAATCTCATGAGAACAACCCAGGTATGATGTAAATGTCAAGGACTTGAGGGAGGGTGTAGGTGCGGCTTGGTGATAATGGCGTGTGTTTAGCACACACGGGGTCCTGGGTTCAATCCTCCCACCACAGAGGGACTTCTAAGGAAAGTCACTAGAGGTCTGCTGAGTTGCTCAAAGACTGATCTTCTTACATGTTTCCCTTGAATCCATTGTCATAAAGATCTATCAGTATTTAATTCTATAAAACAAGAGATTACCTCAAATTGCTACTTTCTCTCTCCTGTCTTTTTGGATAAAAGTTACAGCAAATACTAACAAAGCACTGAAAACCTCATAGAATTGTGGATTACGTCCAAAAAACTAGAAACCCAGTTGTGCATTGCCTAATGGCAGGAATGCGTCCTGAGGAATGCGTAGTAGGCAGTTGCGCCATTGTGTAGACATCCCGGCGCTCACACAAGCTGGTTTGGTGGAGTCGCTTGTTCATTGTGTCATCTTCACGTAAACACAGATGCATGAGGCTGCTGGCAGCCTACCTCAGCACACTGTTCCCCAGTAAGCTTTCTAAGTAAACAGTGTGCTTTAAGATAACTGTGGAAGCTGCAGTAAACACCTACATCAGTAAGGTGATTTCTTATCTAATAAGTATTGCGTACTACCATGCATAATTGTGCTCTATTTTTATGCAGTCATCAGCATAGTAGGTTTGTTTACACCAGCATTGCCTTAAACATGTGTGATGCCTTGTTTTCTAACCTTACCACAGCTACGATGACACCAGTGATAATCGTCAGCTACCTTACATCTTAAAGGATTGTATGTGGAGAAAATACTTTGAAGTCATAATAACCTTTAGTTGAAGATCCAAACTTTTAGAACTAGGCTGTAGAAGTCCAGGAACCTAGACTGACTTTTCATTTTGCCTCTATCTCTGAACACGTCATTGATGTAATCATCTAGCTGTAGAATCAGCTAGATGGGAAAGAAAAAGCACCGCATCCACGTACACTGATAGGTATTAAACGTGTTGCTAGTAAAGCCTCACAAAGTTTTTTAGTGCTACCAATATTGAAGTCCATTTTCCACAAAGCAAATAACACCATTAATGTTCTCAAATACATCCGGCAAGATTCTTGCCTGTCATTTATTTACTAGCCAAAGCTTGTTCCTGAACATGCTTCACCATCAAAGAACGAGCTTCTCATGGTGACCATATTACAAATTGTCCGTGTATTTGTAAAGCCCAGTGCCAACCTGGAAAAGTGGGTTGCGTTGATGAGTAATAAATTACACATCTTGCAGAGTCTCACAATCGCCTGAATTCATTTCACAATATTGGCAAAGAATCTGAATTCTTAACTGGATACATTATACAGTTCTCTTCCAAGCAGGTATTAAAAACACATTGTCTGCTTTCCAGAGTCGTAGCTGAACTGCAGTTTCTTTTCAACAGTAATTTAAGGTTTGGAATGTATTGAAATTGCTTAAAAACTCACAATCCTGCTGTTTTTTCCTCCATAAATTTAATGCCATACCAGTAGACTGTACCATTTAAGATATATGGATAAATGCATGGTCTACTTTAGAACTATCTTTTCAGCCAGACATGGTGGCACACCCCTGTAATCCCAGAAATCGAGAGGCTGAGGCAAGAGGATCGCCGTGAGTTCGAGGTACTATATTATCACATTGTTTTGTTGTTTTTTTTCTTTTAATGTCTTTTCTACCTATTCCTAGCCTCCCAATTTCAGCATTCCCAAATCCTTCCTATCCTTGACTATCCTGAAGAAACATTCCTATAAAGACTTATTTGACTCAGCAAAACCTGGGATGCAGACGCACATAGCCATGAACGTGTCTTTCTACCTTCATGTGCATTTCTTAACTCCCATAATGGAATGGTGTTTGCTTGAGGCCAGAAACTGTCTTGCCCCAGGTACCATGCCCACTGTGCTGTGCATTTAGACGATGTTCACTGATTTTGTTATTGAAAGCCTTATTAAAAGGTTCCTTCCTTTGAAAATAAGACTGAGACCTAGGGTACTCTTTGTCAAACACTCCGCATTCTAACATGGTAAGGAGGTTATGATATTCTGTTGAGTATTTTTAAAAGGTAAGTGAAAATTGTATTGTGGACAATCATGGCTTTGATCCTGCTTTCTCCACGCTGTGCTTTTATCTTGCTTTTTCCTTTTATTAGGCCCAAATTTGTTCTGCAGAGGCAGTTTCTCCCTCACTCTTCACTTTTACTTTTTTAAATAAACTTTGCCACTACTTAAAAAAAAAAGAATATTGTACTGTAAAACATCTGTGTGTGTCTATATATCCCTATTATTAAAAGACTTAGAAATTACTGACCTGTCAACAGTTATCTTTGGTTTGTAGGAGGGAGTGGGTATAATCACAAAGAATCTTGGCTTTCAGGTTGTTGGTGTTATTTTCAGGAGTTTTTTAATTACAAAAAGAAATAACATCAAATTTGCCTTTTTTATCTTGAAAAACTGAAACTCTATTAAACGCCAGTTCCCTTTCTTCCCCTGGCTGTTGGCAGCCATCTTTCTGCTTTTTATCTACGGTTTTAACTACTTTAGATAATTCACGTGAGTAGAATTATACAGTATTTGTCCTTTTATGGCTCAGTTCACTAATTTCCACATGACAGGTATCCTTGAAGCTGTGTATTTTTCCATTGCATGTATTTGCCGTATTTTCTTTCTTAGCCAGTCATCATGTCAGTGGACATCGGGTTGGCTACCACCTCTTTGCAACTGTGAATAATGTCACAGTGAATATGGGTGTGCAAATATGTGAGCTTTCCTGTTGCTGGACACAGTACCCAACACCACAGCTTAAAAGCAGGAGAGGTTTAATTTGGCTCATGATTCAGATGATTCAGTCCCTGGTCAACTGGCTCCAAGACAGAAACACCATGGTGGAAGAAGCAGTATTAAATAAAAAATAAAAGCTGCCAAGTCCCATAACATAGAAACCCAGTTAATATTTTTTCTATATTATGATTTTTTTGACAACATTAAAACATAAGTACTTTCCCTTAAAAACCATATTAATATCATTTTAAAAGTTGAACAGTTTCCCCTTCTTAGCCTGTGCCTGGATTACTGAAATATTTACATAGTGCACATACTTATATGGTGCATAAGTATTTGTATGGTGGCAAAGTAAATATATATTTATATTTACATTTTACTGTGTTTTGGAAACTGAAGCTATTAATTAGTGAATAATTAAAATGAAAGTACTATGACATTTTTAACCCATTTGGATTTTGTTAACCATTAAGTTTAGATTTTTCTTGGCTTGGGGTGCAGACCTAAGGAGCTGAGGAAGAGTAACAGTTGCACATAGACACATATCCTGTTGATGCTGACAGTGGCAGTGATGGTCAAGACAGCACCTTGCATCTCTTGAGCACTTATTGTGTCCCAGCATCATGCTGAGTTCTTCCCATGCCAGGCTATGTGGTTTCCATGACAGCCCTGTAGATTGTTCCATCTTAAGAGGTGCACCATCGTGAAGGAAGGCTAGGTCACTGGCATGTGCCCTTGGAAAGGATGGTGGAACCCTGGCCCATCCTCTCTCTCCTTTATCTACTTCCTGACCACCATGAAGTGAGCAGCTTTGCTCCACCAAGCCCTCCTCCACTGATGCTCTGCCTTGCCCCAGAGCCAAGCAACTAAGGACAAACTGTGAGCCAAAGTAAACCTTCCCTCCCCTGAAATTGTTTATCACAGCAGTGGAAAGCTGACTAACAGTCTCATTTTACCTGAAAAGGTACAGAATTCAAGTCCCAGTTAGTCTTCAGAGCTTTGCTAAGATGCCAATTTTATTGGTAGCTCTTTATGTCTCACCCCAGCTAGTGTAACTGTGAGCTACTGTGATCACCAGCATAAAAGTCAACATTATGGGATTTAATTGGAAGAATACATGACTCTTACTCGACTGCTCACTTCAGGATGGTAGATCTGCAAGCTCTATTAAGTAGACCAGGGCACAACCGACTAACTCAAAGTGAATATAATACTGAGCTCTGGGACAAAAAGGATTGTACAGTTCCAGTGAACTAAAGCAAACGGTGGCCGCCGACCCCCTTCGTCATGTCGCTGGATCTACCCGTGCTTCTCAGTGAGACAGCCTCACAGCAGCTCTTACAACTTTAACTTTTAGGACCTATGAGTGATCAAAGTGTCCCCACTAACGTCTTTTTACGCGTAGGATCAGCGGTGAGACCTAAGCTGCCTGCTTCACCTGGAGGACGTGTGGATGCTCCCAGGCGGGATAACTCACTTGAAGTTAGGAGCAGGGATCAGAATAGAATCTGGCCCCTCGAGTGCCACGTCTACTTCACATGCATTGACTCTAGTTCACTCCATCAGACACGAAGGGAAAAGGTACACAAATCTCCACAGGTTTTTTGGTTTGTGGCCCTGGGTATTGAGCCTAGGCTCTTTGCACTGACCAACAGCGTCCCCATCCCTTTTTAATTTTTTTTTTTTTGAGGCAAGGTCTTAAGTCAGTAAAGTGCACAGGCTGTACTGGAACTTGCAATCCTCCTGCCTCACTTTCCATAAGTGCTGGGGTAACCAGGCATGGTGGCACATGGCATGCAATTCCAGCAGCCCAGGAGGCTGAGGCAGGAAAATCACAGGTTCAAAGCCAACCTGGGCAACTGAGCAAGAATTTGACTCAAAAAATACAAAAAGGGTTAGGAATGTAGCTCAGTATGAAGACTCTGGGTTCAATCTCCAGTACCACAAAACAACAAACAAACACCAACATGCCAGGAATTTGGATGTGTACCACCCGGCCTCACTCCCTTTGTTAAGCATCTCAACTTCTTTCTCTCATTTATTCAACACACACTTAATGCAGCTGCTCCGCTAGGTATTAGGGTTAACAGGTTTACAAAGATCCTGTCTCTAGGAAGCCCCAGATAGAAAAATAAATAGATGGATTCCCCTGAAAAGAAAGGTTTATTACAGCTTCATGGTAAAATAGATGCCCTGTGAGCTGGGAGAGCACGTGAAACAAGCAGCAAAGCAAACTGGATCAGGGCAACACCTGCCGAGGGAATCCTGCAAACCTGGCAGCGCAGGGGACAGCGGCCATGGGCCGGGTTGAGTGAGCGTGGGCTGGAGTTGGAGCGTCATCAGCAGAAGCGCAGGGGCCTGTGTGAGTTGAGCTCCTCTGATGACCGTACACTAGGCGGGTCCGTTGGAACGCGAAGGTCAGAGGAGTGGTGAGAGTTCTGGGCTCGCGGATGAAAATATTCTAGGCATTAAAGAAACATAAGACTCAGCATCCTAAAATTCAAAAGCACACTTTCATCATCAATATGACTGCAGTTAAAAGAGTATTCGTGAGTTAGGATTCCTTCCCAAATGATCAAGTTTTTAGATTTTCCTAAGACCTAAGAGCAAGAGAATCCCACGTTTGATCTTTACATGAGGCTGGCAAGTGAGCCGGGTGCTGAGGCAGATCGTACTGGGGAATAACAGGACCCTTCCTAAGGCTCTTCCCTCAGGTGGTTCAAGAAACAGCCCACGTGCCGAAGAGCAGGTGGCTCCTGCATAAAATGATCCAGTGGCTGAGAAGTCCCTGCTACCTAGTGAGTAATGGTAACCACGAGCACGCAGGTTCAAACACCTGAATTCTGTTGAAAATTAAATGCCATAAAAGGGCCAGGTTTGATTTCCTAAGGCTGGTGTTGCCCCTCCTTACATAGCCCACCTGCCCCAGCTTCCGCCCATTCTTAATGAATCCCTCAGCAGTAACTTTCAAACATAACTGTTATTAATTACATCTCACTCTAACATGCTTGTAATTTGATAGACAGTAGCCCATACATAGAACATAAGTCAGCTAAGATTAACCACACTGACCCAATTCTCTTACATCTCTTGATTTAGATAACAGCAAAATAAATAAACAAACAATGCAGTTTAATTGACTCAACGCAAAGCACAATTTGGAAACAAACAAGCTATAGGTGTCCAGCATTAATTTTACTCTCAATTGATTTTATATAGTCAACATGAGAATGGAAACAATTTATTTTCAGAGTTTTAGCCTAACTCGAAGCTAAGTCCTATTAACTGTGCAGATGTTTGAATTATTACCTTAGGTTCTTTTTTCTGAAAAATAAGCAAACATAACATTAGAGCTTGGCATCCCCACTAACATGGGAAATGATACGTAAGTATGGCATTTATGTTAGTATACATGTGGAGTCCTTCACAGGAAGAGGAACTGTTCTCTCTCTACAGTCCCCTCACTGTGCTGCCCCAAGTACACAGACCACAGACCGACAAAAGCGGTGTGTCCCTTAAACAGGAGAGAATAACATTTCCTGGTAGTCGGGAATCTTTGCTTCTCGGGTCCCCGGAAAATGCCTCCTGTCTTGCCAAACAACCAGAGAGACGCCCGCACACCCTCTCAAACCCCCAGAGCAAGGGGCGGCCACCACATGGAGAAGGTTTCCTGAATCTGGACCTCCAGGCGCCCAGAATGGGGCAGGACGCATGCAGCAGTGCAGGCAGAAGGGCCCTCCTGGCTCACAAGCGCAGATTCACAGCCAGTGCGTCATCCTCCTCCCCACCAGCTGTATGGGCCTCTTTTTGCCAAGTACATCTCTCATCCTTGTATGGAAAGGTGTGGTCCATTTGGACTGAGATAAACCTTTGCTTGGAATCTGTCTGCTATGACACTAGAAAAGGAAAGCGTGAGACTCATAGCCCCAAACAATGGAGACTGATTCCCATTGCAAATTCTTGAGAAAGCAGAAAAACTTTCTAAAAAGTAAAAGAAGCAATGTGTGCATAGACCAAAACATGCTCTACACACAGCGCAAAATGTTGAATGAAGCTGAGGATGTTTAATTTACTGGTTTAATTTACTGGTTAGTAAATTAAACATCAAACCTAAAAGGAAAACGTGTATCTCAAACTAAAGGAGCTAGAAGATCAGCGATAAACCTCAAATGCAGCAGTTTTAACAAACAGCCAGAATGGATTCAGAAGAATTATAGGGGAGAAAATTCTATGTATTTCTAAGTAGCTCTAAGAACTGGGAATACGTATTTTGGCACAGACTGAAAAAATAATGTGCGAGACACTAATTGAGAAGATAAAAGATTAAATTGGTTACGCAAAGAATTGAGAAAATATCCTACTCTTATTTCAGTTCCCCTTGCTCCATGGAGGAGCTGAGGTCACCAACTTTTAAATAACTTCTTTGCCTGAGACGCAGCTCATCCCAAATAGCTCTGCACTGCCTGGGAACTCACAAAAGAAAGAGTAGCTGGAGGATTTCTGAAGGCTAGGGGCCAGTTTTACGTGCACCATCCTGCCTTTGTGCAGGGCATCCAGCAGAGTTCAAAGTACAAACAGGCACTTAATAAATTATGCGCACTTGAATGAATGAATGGATTAATTTTTTTTTCCGGTCATTTTAAGAGTAATCTCTCCTGGAACAAATACTCTATGAAATTATCTTCCTTTCAAAAGCTTCTAAAGTGAATGTAAAAGTGAATCATCATGATTTCCTTTACATTATTTCAAATTCCTTTTCCCAGTGAAAAGCAAATTCAGGAAGACCCTTAAAGTCCTTCTGTTGTGTTGTTGTTTGTTGTTGTTTTTGTTTGCTTCTTTGCTTGCAAGACAGGGTCTCAGTATGTATCAGTTTAGTCTTGCTTTGAACTCACTATGTAGCCCACACTGGCCTTGAACTCACTGTGGTCTTCCTGCCTGGGACTCCTGAGTGCTGGGATTACAGGCGTGTGCACCACACCCAGTAGCCCCTTATTTTGGACTCTAAATTTCACTGCATCTGGCAAAAATCAATGAGCTACTGCATTCTATTTATACTTGGCTCCTACCCTCCACTGTAGCATGGGCTCCAGGAAAGCAGTGGGCTATGGTGACTCCCTGTGGTAACATTTTCTCGTCAGCAGAAGTGCTGATGGGAAATGTCTTCACTTCCTCATAGTTTTACAAGAGCCTGAGTTCCCAGCTTTCACAGTGGATGGTAAGGATACAGCCCCATATCATCACCCTTGACATTTGCAGACTGAAAAGAACTCTTTTCTTCCACTTGGTTTCTGGCTTGGCTCACTGACTCAATAAACAGACTTACTTATTGCAGAAAGATTTAAAGACCAAACCCAGCATGCTGAAAAAAGCAAAAGAATGGGCTTGGGAGTCACAGCCCTAGTTACAATTCTGACTCTGTCCTGCATAGCTGGGTGACCTTCACCTCCGGACCTTCCTCAGTCCAGCCGGGAGAAGCAGATTCGCCCTGGGCATGCTGAGTTTTGAAGAAGAAAACCTACGGGAAACACTCAGCAGAAAAGGCCAATTGTCTAATTGTCAAATCCCTCTCCTTCTTCTCTTTCCTCTTTTCTCTCCTCCCCAGGTTGTACAAAACAGTCAAATTCCCAGATAAAAAGATTAAGCTATACATTTCTCCGTCTTTTAGTCATACGAATGACATTTCTAATACTAATCATTATACAATTCACAATATCAGTATAATAATAAATTATGATTAAAATATACCAGTCAAGCCGGATGTGGTGGTGCACACCAGTTGTAATCCCAGCACCTAGGAGCCTGAGACAGGAGGGTCACTGTGTTCAAGGCCATCCTAGGCTACACAGTGATTTCAAGGGTAGGCTGGACTATAGAGTGAAACCTCATCTCCAAAAATATATAAATAAAATATGTTGGCTGATAATAATATTTTTCATGAACATTGCTTTCCAAGTTGTTTTTCTTTTTTTTAGAACAAAATTTATTCTGTGATCATGAATTTATTTTTTTTCTTTTATCAGCAAAACAAAACAAAATTTCATAGCAAAATAATAGTAGAATAACAGTAGTTAATATACTGCATATTGTTATCTTCAAAGTAGTTACTCAGAGTACAAAATAAGGGTATAAAAAAATTCTCCAAACAATATTAGCACAAACCTTTCTTTTCAATGAACTAAGAGAAACTAGTAATATATATATATATATATATTTTGTTTTTTTTGCTTTTCCCTTCCTTTCCCCTTTCCCCCACCCTAGTTCCTCTTTCCTGTTGAACAATTTTATCCCATTTCACAGTATCTGTTGTACATTTTGGTCCTTACTTACTCTCACTTTCTCACACAACAAGGTTGTTCCCTATCACCACTCATATTTAATTTAGTTCTGGAAACATTAGCCAGAGCAATTAGACAAGAAAAAGAAATAAAAGGAATAAAGACAGAAAAGGAACAAGTGAAATTATCATTATTTGTCAATAACATGATATTCTACATAGAAGACCCCCAAAACTCCACCAAAAGACTTCTAGATTTAATAACCAAATAAAGTAGCATAGCTGGATACAAAGTCAACACTCATAAATCAATAGCCTTCCTGTACACAAATAATAAACTCACT
>RJWT010007901.1:0-26968 GCA_004365215.1 Cuniculus paca
TCCTCACCTCCACCTTCCTCACATCCTCCACCCTCCTCACCTCCACTCTAAACTCCATCCATACATATCTCCATGCTTCACTGTCTACCCTCAAGGAGGCAGACTCTAGCCCTGCAATGCTCCTGATATTTCTACTTACCAGTCCATTTTGTGAAGTCCTGGATGTGCCTGCTGAGGCCTTGTCTCTTCCTGAGCCCCTCCAGTCGACCTCAGGCCTAGAGAAATACCATGCTGGTCCCAGATGAGCCATAGCCAAGCTTTTCTGGTCTACCTCAGCAGCTTCTTGGGGCCTAGGAAGCCAAGATCTGGAAGTGGGGGTAGGTCAACTGGATTTTCGTGTCCTGCTGCCCTGCAGCATGAGGATGTTTCTGTAACTTCTTGCTTGTGGGACTTTCTGAGAAAGTCTTTAGAACAGACCCCAGGCTTAGGGTCCCCTGGAGCCCACCCCCTCAATTGGGTGCCTCAGCCAAGCTAGAACTGTGGTCACCCCACTCTGTTGTAGTTGCGTGGTTCCCATGGAAATGAAGAAACAAGTTCCTGATCCAACACATGGGTTCATGGCTCTGTGGTCTGCAGAAGTTTCTAGATGTTTGCTTTTACTGGGACTCAGTAGGTTGTGAGTAGTAGTGATGGTGTGGTCCTACTCATATTTCAAGGCAGAGATTCTCAAATTTCAGGGATATACATTCTTTGTGAAGTTTAAAAATATCCCCAAACAACAAAATAATTCAGGCAACCCAAACAACCTAATATGACTTTTATTCCCAGTCTTCAGTCTCTTAAGGACAAACTGGGAAAAGAGAGGTTTCATAGCTGGCATCATAAGTTCATAAAAAACTCAGCTGGTATAGGGCCCGAGGGCAAGTGTCTGTTATTTTAATATCAAGACCAAAAATTGGAACCGTCAAGATCAAATCAAGACCCCAGGCCCAGCCTTTTTCTGTGCTAGGTAATTAGGCTTGTTGGGCTCCACCTGAGGCCACCACTCCAAGGCTGCCTCAGTGCACACCTGGACACAGCTGCTGGCTAGTGGCAGAAGAGTGACAGATGGGAGGTTGGGAGGGGAGGGAAGTTTCTGGAAACACACCCATGGACGGCTCCAGACTAGTGCGCCTCTGTCACTCAGTAGAGTGCATTTGAGGGCCATCTGTGTCCGTAACAGGGAAAGTTATTTGGTCTGGACACACTGTGTATCCATTCACTTCAGAGGAACATTTGGGTGGCCCCCAGTTCTGGGGTTTCTGGACAGAGCTCTGGGGAGCACTCACATTCAGGTTTTTCTGTAAACACAGATCTTCATTTCATTTGGGGTATTTACCCAAGGGTGTTGCATCCTGTAGCAGGTTTTTAACTATGCAAGGAATCACCCACCTGTTCTCAAAACTGATCCACCGTTCAAGGCTGCACCCCTACAGTGACAGCGGCCCCAGCAGCTCAGCACCTGTGGCATTGCACTTGGTTTTATTTTTTTCCAAAGCCTCTGTACTACCAGTCGGTGTATCCTGAAATTGCTTGGTGTCAGCCTGTGTTTCCCCATGACCAAGTATGTCAAGTCTTTTCTTCTGTATATTTGCCATCCATATGTTGTCTTTGCTGAACTATTTGAACATTTTTCTACCATAACATACTACCATTTTACTGTTCAGTTTAGAAAATTCTTTATGTATTCTGACACATGTCTTTTCTTATATTTGTGGTTTGTAAAAGTTTTCTCATAGTCTGTGGCTTATCTTTTCATCCTCTTGACTAGGTGATAGGGACAATGAAAGTGTTTAATTGTGAGGAAGTGCAGTTTATCTGTTTCTTTTTTTGTTGGTCATAATTTTGATGTCATGTCTAGGCGCTTTTTATCTAACTTATGTTTACAAAGATTCTTCTTTTATGTTTTGTTTTGTTTTGTTTTGAGACAAGATCTCGGTCTCAGTTCAGGCTGGCCTTGAATTCACTTTGTAGCCCAGGCTAACCTCGAACTCGCAGTGATCCTTCGAACTGAGCCTTCTGAGTGCTGGGATTACAAGCGTGCACCACTATGCCCGACTCTTAGGTTTTGTTCCAAAATTTTACAGTTTAACCTGTAATATTCTCTGTGTTGAAGCTTTCACCAGTATCAAACTGCCAAACTTGAGTAAGTATAATTAATCTTCACATCAGATAGTTTGAGTCTTCTAGTTTTTTGTTTTTCAGAATTGTCTTGGCTACTAGCTCCTTTGTCTTTCATGTATGTTTTAGAATTAACTTATTGATATCTACAGAAACTCCCAAGGGAATTTTCCTGGGATTGTTAAACCAGTTAAGTGATTTAGGGGATCCACTCCCAATATTACTGCCTCAATATAATGGTCTCTCCTTGTATTTAGGTCTTTAACTGCTTTCATCAGTGTTTGCTAGTTTTCAACACAGAAATCCTGCATGTTTGTGTTATATTTTATATTTTTGTTGTTTCTGTAAATGTAACCTTAAAATTTTTCAATGTTTCATTACTAATATATAGAAATACAGTTTGTTTTTCTAGCTTTACCATCTTGTGACATTGCTATAAACTTATTAGTAGTTCTTGGAGTTTTTTATAGAAACTACGGGATATTCTTTTACACTGATTATCATGTCATCTGAGATTAGAGACAGTTTCTCCTTTGTCCTACCCATCACATCTCTAGGACTTCAGGGTTGTCTTGCATTAATGAAGAGAATATCTTTATCTCGTTCCTGATCTTAGGGGGGAAACTTCAGTCATTTAATGTTAAGAGTGATATCAGTTTAGGTTTTTATTTTGCTTGTTTGTAGATGACTTATCAAATGTTCCTCTATTCCTTGTTTTCTGAGAGTTTGTATGAATACTTTATAAAATGCTCTTACTGCATCTGTTGAACCGATCATAATTTTTCTTCTTTAGCCTGATAATATTGCAAATTACACTGACTTTCAATTGTTAACCAATCTTGAATTATCAACATAAGTCTCACGTGTTGCTGGATTCAATTTGCTGGCGTTTATGAAATGTTTTTGTCTGTGTTCATGAGAAATGCTTCCTGTAGTTTGGCTGTAGTGTCTGTCTGCTGTTGCTACCAGGACAAGGCTGGTTTCACAGAATTGGACAGGGTGTTCCCTTCTCTGTCTTCAGGACAGGATTGTACAGAATTGGAAGTATTTTCTCTTGAAATGGGTTTGGCTAGTCTGTGTATTTTTTAAAAGAAGATTTTTCTAACTATGAATTCAATTACTTTAACAAGTATAGAACTTTTATAGTTATTTTTGTGTTACTTTTATGAGTTATGTCTTTCGGGGAATGGATCAGTTTCATCTGCCTTGTTGAGTGTGTGGGTGCACAATTTGTCATGATGTCCCATGTTGATCTTTGAATGTCTGTAGTTTCTGCTTTCTCAGTTTTTCTTGGTCAGTTGGTTTCGAAATCTGTCCATTTTATTGATTTTTTTTTCCATTTCATCATTTTATTTTACTTTTTTTTATTTTAAAGAGAATAAAACCAAACAAAATGAAACAGAAAAAAGCCAATCAAAATAAAACAATGAGCCTGTCCAGTGACCCCAAGCAGCCAGAGAGCATCAGTGAGCCACTTGGCATGAGCTGAAGGCCTGCCCAGTGTACTCCACCTAGTCATGCACCTTGGTGGCCACTTGGAACCTGGTAGGGCCTTACCCAGAAACCTCAATCAGCTGGGGAGCCTTGGCGTGCTGTGTGGGGTGTGCTGAAGGTCTGCCCAGCATACTCCACCCATTTGGGGAGCCTCCAAGTGCTGATCAAAACCTGGTAAGGCCTACCAACCACCACTCAGCTGGACAAACCCTCTCCAGTACGGACAGCCATTCTCAACCCAGGAAACAACTGAGACTTTGCACTCAGGCTGCCCCAGGGGAATACAGGAAAATGACAAACAAAAGAGCAAAATGCAATCTCAAACCTCCACCCCATCCCATACAAGCCTAGGACACATGGACATAGAAGAAAGTATAAGCCACACACCTGAAACTTCTGAAATGATAGCAACAGAAGTAAAGAAACAACTCCATGAAGCTGTAAAGGAACTCAGATCAGAAGTAATCTCCCAGATAAAACAAGAAACAATAAATGTAATGAAGAAAATGCTGAACACATCTAAAGAAGACATAGTTAAAAAAAATAGAGGAGCACTGCAAAATGATGGAAACCTTGAACGAACAACACAAGAAAGAATTAGAATTCACGAAACAGATTCAGAGAGTCATCCAGGAAATCAAAAATTCCATCAAAAGCTGGCAAAACCACCTGAATGAATGTGAAGATAGACTTTCAGACCTTGAAGACAAGATTGCAACTAGCAAACAAGAAAGGAAAGGTCTTTTAAAAATAGCAAGGAATCAGGAAATAGCAATTCAACAGTTGCAAGACGATGCAAAGAAAAACAATGTAAGATTGATAGGTGTAAGTGAAAAAGGTGACAACACAAATGATGTAAAAAGACTATTTACAGAAGTAATACAGAAAATTTCCCAAACATGGGAAAGGGAGCTGACATACAGATAAATGTGGCATACAAAACTTCAGCTAGCCATAACCAAAACAAATCTATACCCAGACATATAATAATCAAGATCACAGAAATTCAGCACAAGAACAGAATATTAAAGGCAGCTAGAGAAAAGAAGCAGATCCCCTATAAAGGAAAAGCCATCAGAATCCCGGAAGACCTCTCAACACAAACCATCAAGTCAGTGAGAGCTTGGAGTGATTTTTTTGTTTTCCTAAGAATAAGCTATTGGTTTCATTGAGTGTCTTCATTGTTTTTGTCTCCAGTTTTACTAATATCTGTTCTTATTCTTATTATTTCCTTCCTTTTGTTCAGCTTAGATTTAATTTCCTGTCTCTTCTAGTTTTTTTTAAAGGTAGAAGTTTAGATTGTTGAATTTGTTACACTTTCATTATTGCTTAATTTTCATTTGTCCATTTTCTATTTAATTAATTTTCATTCTTACATTTATGGAATGTTTAATTAAATTTATAAGTTCTTTCCACTGCACTATTAACTTAATTATTTGATTTTCCTCTGGTTTCCTAAGATAAGAGCTTAAATAGTTGATTTCAAATCACTTTTACTTTATAACATTTAATACTATAAATTTCTTTCTTAAGCCTTTAACTGCATTGCACAAGTTTTGATATGTTATATTTTCATTTTCATTTAGTTCAAAATACAAGGTTTGCCAAAAAAAGTTTACGTATATCAGGAAAAGAAAAATTTCTATAAATATTTTAATACTGAATTAATTGAGATTATGAGATTAATACAAGCTACCTTTGTTGTCCTCTGCAATTACAAGAGGCACTCAAAGTGTTGGCCAGGAGCTTCCAGATGTTTATTGGCACGGTGACCTGTGACTTCAGTGTGGATACATGTTTTTGCTGGACTCTGTATTTTCTAATTTTCCTCTGGACTTTCTCTTTGACTTATGAGTTATTTACAAGTATGTTGTTTAATTTACAAATATTTGGAGATTTTCTAGGTATTTTATGTTATTGAAGTTTGACTTCATTATGACCAGAGAACATACTTTTTCTTTTGAATTTGGAAAGGTGATTTTTTTTTATTTTATAGAAAAATAAAACAATATTTCAAAATAAAATAATAGAGTAACAATGGTTAATACATTGCTTTTTGTTATCCTCAAAGTAGTTGTTACTCAGAGTACAAGATATCAGCATTAAAAATTGTCCAAACGATATTAGCACAACCTTTCTTTTTAATAAGCTAAGAGAAACTAGCAGTATAACTATCTAAACTGTCTTGTGTTTGTTTGTTTTCCTGGGAAGGTGATTTTTTTTTTTACCTAGAATGTAGTCTGTCTTGGTGGCCGTTTCTGCTGCCCTGGAAAGGGGCTGCAGCCATGATGAGAAAGAAGTATTCTGTGGACACCAGTGGCAGCCAGTTGCTGGCACTGCCAAGTCTTTTATATCATTGTTAGATTTTGTCCAGTATCAACCTGATAGAGGAGTGTTGACATTGTCAGGTATATTTGTATATTTTTACATTTTTTGTTCTAGTTCTTTCAGTTTTTACTTTGTGTATTTTGGAATTCTGTTAGGGAAGAATACTCTCCTAGGCTGTTACTGTTTTCTTCAGGAATTGACCCATGAACTGCCTCTTTACTCAAGGTTATATTCCTTGCTCTTAAGTCCACTTAGTCTGATACTAACATAGCCACTCTAGCTGTCTTATGATTAATGTTTGCTTGGCTTATGCTTCACCTTTTTACTTTTAATCCACTTATTATTTTTAAAGGGCATTTCTTGTTATCAGTATAAAGTTTGGCCATCCAATCTAACCATCTCAATCTTTTAATAGACACATTTCAGGACACATTATTAGGGTAACCTCAAATGTAATTGGCTTTAAACTTTAAAACTTGTTTTAGTTCCCTAATTCATCTTTTATGTCTTCTTTTTAGTTATAGAAGTATTCACTAGATTTCAATTTTAGTTTATCTTTTGGATAAATGTTTCAATTCTTTTAGTAGTTGTTCTAAGAATTTTAATATATAAGTCCCACTTTTAACATTCAGAGTTAAAACTTTTTTACTTCGAGTAAAGCAAAGAAGCCTTAAACAGTATAAATAATTTTGTTCCCTTCCCTTATTTCTGTTCTATATACTATACTCACATACATGAAACCCTCCAAACCTATAATTTTTGCTTTTTATAGTCATACTTATTTTAAGGAACTTAAAATGTCACATTTCTTCAGATATTTCCCATGTCTGGTCTCCCCCAATTCCTGAGGTCTTGAGTTCCCTTTAGTATCATCCCTTTATCCTGAAGAACTCCCCGAAGACCAGGTCTGTATCTTTTTATTGGAAGATATTTTTATTTTGCCTTATTTTTGTTTGTATTTTTCCCAGTATAGAATTCTAGGCATACACTTCTTTTTTCTTTCAGCAATTTAAAGATATTGTCCATTCTCTTTTGTTCTCAGTTTCAGATAAGAAATTTACAGGCATTCAAATTCTTGTTCTCATATATGTGAGGTACTATTTTGTGCTGTTTACATTTACAATTATTCCTTCTCTTTGGTTTAATTTTGATGCTTAGTTGTGATGTATGTGGGCTTGGATATAAGACACAGCCTGCTTAGGATTTACCGATATTCTTTGTATTGGTTACTTTTTCTTCATTGCTGAGACAAACACCTGACCCCCAAAGTGAAGCAAGGAAAGGTTTATTTAGCTCACGGTTTCTGGAGATTTCAGTCCATAATCAGCTGGCTACAAGGTAGGATGGCATAGCACAGAGGCAACACTTCAAGGCAGCAGCCGGAGCAAAAAAAGAGAGCTAACAAGCCTCTTCTCTACCCTTAAATTGTATACAGGCCACCCCCGCCCCCAAGCCTTCAGCGTGGGTGTAACACTCACAAAATGTCCCTGCCCTCCTTTGCACAGGATGAGGATATTTACAAAGTAAGAACCCTGTCTCCCTGCTGAGTCTCTCAGTTAAACTTCTAAACTTCTCAAGTTGACACAATGTATTAACCATAAGAATCCACCCCTTGTCAACTTGGCCACTAGACATATTTCTTTAAAGCAGCCTCCAGATACTAAGACATGCTAATTCTTACCATTTTACAACTTGAACATTATAACAAACTTTAACAATCCTTAAGAACCAGCAGTAAGTCAATTAACATTACATTAGAAACATAACATTTTGTCCTTGGACACCCAAAGACTCATGCACATCCCTGTATGTAAACAACATTTAGTACATCTGCAAGAGTCTCCAAAGTCCTAGCAGTTTCAGCATTGCTGAATAGTCCAAATCCCAAGTCTCTGAAATGTAAGGCAAACTCTTAGCTGCAAGTCCCTATACAAATGAAAATAAAGTTAAACACTTAAAACATGCAAAGGCACAAGACAAACATTTTCATTCCAAAAGTTATAAACAGGAGGGTACAAAGCATTTCGACAAAAGCAAGCCCAAAATCCAGCAGGGTAAATGTTAAGTCCTATAGTTGCTTGTTCAGCATCTGAAGCAATCTGTGGCAAATTGTGAGCTCCAAAAGGCTTGTGTGCTTCCACCCCTATGGCACTTCTAGTGGTCACCGATCCCATGGCATCTCTCTTGTGCTGGCTCTGCTCCCCCATTGCAGGTTTCCTTAGATGATCCATGTTCCTAGCTTTTCCAAACTTCTGGGGTCTCCAGTGCACCTTTGGCTTCACACTCACAGTTTCACACACTGCCCTCTCAGGGGCACACTGCCTGGCCCCCCAGACCCTCTGAAATTGGGGTGGAAGCCTTCTTAACCTCTGAGCTTGTGCATTCTGCATGCACCTAAAACCAGCACCACGTGGAAGATGCCGAGGTCTGCTGCTAGCTGGAGCAGTAGCCAGGCTTTCCTCTCTCTTGGCTGTAGGGGTCATGTGCCTGGATCGCTGGGCACTTTGAGCCTGATTCTGAAGAACAGATTTTCTATTTCGCTGCCATTCTGGAACCTGGTGCTCTGAGGCTTCCTCCTCAAAGCAAAGTCTTCCACCTTTGCAGTTTGGAAGCTGCAAAGGTTCAAGATTTGCTGCTTTTTGCACTGCCTTCAGGCTATCTTTTCTGTTTCTCTGTTCCTCAGCAACTGAGCTCTCAACTTTATCTTTACAGTCCATAGCTTTATTGGAGCATCCTTTCTGGCCAAACTCACATTTCAAATCACTCTGCTGGGCTCTGTGCTCTTGATTTGCAATATAAATCTGGCTAAAAGCCCCCAACAATAGCCATGCCATGGCTTCAACATTCAACTGCCTTGATAATTTCTTTTGCCAGATTAATTAGTCCACCATCCTTCATCTCAGTCTCAGGCAAAGTCTCTGGACATGAGCAAAATGCAGACAAACTTTCTGCCAAGCCACAACAGACATCAACTGGAGTCCAACACCCAGTACAGTCCTTCTTCCCAGCAGAAACCTCTTGAGCCTGGTCTTTACCAGCAGGCTCTCTATCAGCCTTCTGGTCACCTGAGCTCTGACCAGAATCTCCCCTACAGAACAGCCTAAGCTGTTCCAGGGCTTCTCTTTCAGTTGACATCTCTGAACCTTTCCAAACTCTTCCCACAAGCCATTTCCAAAGGCTCTTGAACCACATGGTCAGGTACTGTCACAGCAACGGCCCCACTCCTGGTACCAAATTCTGTATTGGTTACTTTTTCTTCATTGCTGAGACAAACACCTGATACCCAAAGTGAAGCAAGGAAAGGTTTATTTAGCTCATGGTTTCTGGAGATTTCAGTCCATAATCAGCTGGCTACAAGGCAGAATGGCATGGCACAGAGGCAACACTTCAAGGCAGCAGCCGGAGCAAAAAAAGAGAGCTAACAAGCCTCTTCTCTACCCTTAAATTGTACACAGGCCACCCCCGCCCCCAAGCCTTCAGGGTGGGTGTAACACTCACAAAATGTCCTTGCCCTCCTTTGCATAGGATGAGGATATTTACAAGGTAAGAACCCTGTCTCCCTGCTGAGTCTCTCAGTTAAACTCCTAAACTTCACAAGTTGACACAATGTATTAACCATAAAATTCTTGAACCCATATATTTCTTTCAACAAATTTGGGAAGTTTTCAGCCATCTAGCGTCCCAATTTATTTATGGTATCATCTTTGTGTTCTAGTGCAGGGACTCAGTTGAAAGAGATGTTAACCCTTTTTATGTTGTCCCACAGTCCCTGAAGCTGTATTCACTTTCCCCTAATATCTCTCTCAAGTTGAATTGTCATTAATTTTATTGATTTCTCTGTCACTTTTGTTCTACTATTGAGCTCATTCAATGAAATGTTTATTTCATATATCTTCTCAGTTCTAAAATTTGCATTTGAGGGACCAGGGATATAGGTCAGGGACACAAGCACCAAGATACTAAGAAGGGTAATAGGTTAGTCAAATGGAACATCCAGTTTTATACACATATACCACTCCAGGAAAAATTTTGACTGTATGAGACTTAGAGGATGATAGGCAAAAGACATAGCTGACAAGTTGGGAAAAAAATACTTGCAATATTTCAAGTTGATAAGGGACCAATATTTTAAATACTCAGAAATTCCCTTAATCACCATGAAAAGAAATGGAAGCCCAGTTTAAAAAAAAAATCAACAAGTGATATATTTATAGCAAAGATAAAAAGGAAACATATCCAGCACTTACTAGGAAACAATGAAATGCTATTATTAGATATTTTCATCAGATTGACAAAATTAAAAATCAGAAAATGAGCCGGGTATGGTGGCACACACCTGTAATCCCAGCACTCAGGAGGTTGAGGCAGAAGGATCATTGTGAGCTCAAGACCAGCCTGAACTATATAGTGAGACCCTGTCTCAAAAAGACAAAAAAAAAATCAGAAAAATGCTAGTGAATGCTAGTGTTACAATAAGGGGAAAAAAACAACAAACCCTATTTCACTGCTGATGGAAAAGAAAACAAGTATAACTGGAAAGCACTCAGAATTTCCATACCTCGTCAAATCTTTTTTCCCCCTCTTATTTTAAATTTTACTGGTACACTTTTGATACCAGTAATGATAGTGATCACATTCATCATAGGGAATTTGTACCTGTACATAAATAGATCTTAATTCTTTTTTTCCCCATTTGCTCCCTCCTTTTTTACAAAAACATTGTTTCATTTTTTTCCTTCTATTTTCTGGGGTTTTTTCCTTTTCCCTTCCTTCCCTTACCCCTCCCTTGTTCCCCTTCCATTTGAACATTTTCTTTGTACTTCCCAATATCTATCATATATTTTGGTTCTTATTTACCCTTTAGGTTTCTTACACAAAGAAACAATGTGATATTTAAACATACGTGTCCGATTTATTTCACTTTGTCTCAAGGTGCATCCATCTACCTAGAAATATCTCAAGTTTATCTTTCTTTATGGCAGAGTGGTACTCAATTGTGTATAAATACCACATCTTGTTTATCCATTCATTTGTTGATGGGGATCTAGGCTATTTCAAAGATTTAGCTATTACAAATTGTCTGGCTATAAACATGGGTATGCCTACATCACTGTGGTATGATGCTTTTAACTCTTGGGAAGATACCAAGAGGGGAATAACTGGGTCAAATGGAACCTCCAGTTTTCTTTTTTGAGAATTCTCCATACTGATTTCCATATTGGTTATATCAGTTTACTCTCCCACCAGCAATAGAGAAAGTTACTTTTTCCTCACAACCTCACCAGCATTTGTTACTGGTTGATTTCTTGATAATAGCCATTCTTTCCAGAGTGAGATGGAATCTCAGTGTTGCTTAAATTCACATTTCTCAAATGACCAGTAATGTTGAACATTTTTTCATATATTCATTTGTCATTTCTACTTCTTCATCTGAGAAGTGTATATTTGTTTAAAGACCCATTTTTTGATTGGGTCTTTAAATTTGGAAGGTCTGATTTTTTTTTAGTTCATTATATATTCTAAATATTAGTCCCTTGTCTGAGAAATAGCTGGTAAATGTTTTTTCCCATTCTGTGGTTTGTCTCTTCACTCTGTTGGTGGTTTCTTGTGCTGTGCAAAAGATTTTTAATATGATGAGATTCCAGTTGTTGATTCTTCGTAGTATTTCCTATGTGAGTTGGATTTTGTTCATAAACTCTTTGCCTACACCTGTGTCTCTTCAAGAGTTCTTCTACCTATCCTTTTTTTTTTAAAATTCTAAAATGTTTTTATTTCAGTTCTCTAACACTTCGATTTGCCTCAGATTTTACTGAGGGTTTGGTCTTTCTGTACTCAATTATATCTTGTAACAGTAATATGAATTAGCATCAACTCAAGTGTCACCAGTATTCATAATGTACATTCTCTTGTGATTTTATTTTTTATCACTACTTTTTGTTTAACTTTGCAATTATTTTTAAAGCTTCTTTATATAGAAAATATACATTCCTTGAGCAGATCAAAACAAGAGTTTTCCAATCAGTACACTGAGAAACAACACATATATTTATAACAAAATAACAAAGTGATTCAGCTACTTAAAATATCCAATTATAGACCAATGAATAGTTTCCACAAGAATAAGTAACTTATGTATTGCTCTTTCGACTAACAAGACATTCAAACAGTAGCAACTTCAAGGTTTAAAAAATTGTGATGATTTCCCCCAGCAAAATACTACAGTAGGACATGCACTTTCAACATGTCAACTCTAGAAAAACATTTCAAAACAATGTTTTTGAAAATATTTGTATAAAATGAATTTGGTACATCATCAGTATGAAGTCAAAATCTTTTACAATAAATTCAGGTATCATTGATAATGAGATCCGGAAGTATCAGTATGAAATAAAATACTTCAATGAGGTAAAGGCAAATAAGACCTCTCTAGTGCTTTCAGATACTTACTTGTTATCCCTAAAATGATAATTATTGTCCTAAAGGTGCAAATGTTCTCAGTCAGTGACCTATAGGCTATTTGACCATTTATCTCCTTTAAATAAAACACCATACAGGTTATAATATACACATTAAAATCAAATATGAAAGTGCATATATTTGAATGAGATGTATTAGTTTAACTATCCATTATCTTCATAAAGCGGAAATCTAAGAACGCTGTTTGGTCATCTCAATTAGATGCAGATGTATTTGGTCAAGAATATGCACATTCATATTGGCCTCAGGCAAATGCTAAGATCCATCACCTTTGGCTGGAATATGGACAGAGCAGGCTTACGTTATTGATACTCCTGGAATGCTCTCATTTCAAACTTACACTGGAAACAAATGTGCTTTTCACTCTGATCTGGGTGACGAGCCTTGGTGATGTATAAGGAACCCATAAAGTAATGGTCTACAACGCAGGGTAGCAGAGACTGGACAGTGACTGTACCACAGTGCATCTGCACCAACTCAGGACGGCCTCTGAGCGTCCCTGGTGGAGGTAGCATATCAGCGTGCAGCAGTCGGCTCACCATGCGGCATCCATCCCGGGAGCCAGTCTCACACCCTACCTGCCTGCCTTACAACATGGTGCAGTCCTCTTTGCCTTTGCCCTTCTTGTTCCCTCCTTTTTTGTGGCTTTCGCTCTCTGAACCCAAGTCCCCCGGTTCCCCAGTTGGCCCAGACAAGTCCCTGTTTTCTAGGCCAACGCTACCTGCAGCTTCCTGGACCATCTGACTCTGCTGTTCAGACGTCACACACATCTCAGGACTTCCTGTCTGATGGACATCCTTGATGGCCCCGGAGGGGCTTTCATTTTGCTGCAGGGAGCTGTGGGTTCCATCTGCATTCTCTGCCTCTGGAGTGACACCAGCTGGTTCAGAGCCACTGTTTGTAACACCTTGGCTGACTCTTTCTCGCTAGCGCTAGTGCCCAAGGACTGAACAGTACAATCTGCCAAATCCACAGGGTTCCCAGCAGCTCCCTCGCTCCCTCCTCCATTTTCACATCATCCTCTTGGTTCAGTTTTCCATCCAGCTGGGCTCAGAACCATCAGGACTTTGCCACTTCCCACCAGGATTTTCTGTGCTGCGTTTTTGGTCACCTCCTCTTGTGCTTCTGCTGCTAGTTTTTTGTCAGCAAACTGTGCCTGCTCCTCCTGAACTTCACCTCCATCTGCATTCTGATAGGTCAGCTCTTTCTTAATATCGTCAAGGCTTGCTACAGGCATGGGTGACTTTTTCTTCTTATTTTTCTTTTTCTTATTCTTTGACTTCTGGGATAAATCCGATGCCTCTGCCTGCTGGGTGCTGTTCCCTTTGGTGAGTTCACGATTGGTGTCTGCCCTCCCTGGACCTGGGGCTTCCTCTTGGCTGTGGGAGCCCCAGGAACAGTCTGCATTTCTGTCTGGACTGGTTTCTCATCCTTCGTTCGTGCATCTCCCTCCTCCTCCATGCTCACCTCCCTGCCTACTTCTGCACTCTGAGCAGAGGCCTCCCCAGGCTCAGCTGCTTCCTGCTCAGCGAGTTCCTTCTCTGAGCTGTGCCTTGTGCCAGAGTCCAGCTCATCAACTGGATGAGTCGCAGGGTGACTTTCAGGGGCCCCCACTGCAGCTCCCGCTGCCTCCAGCTCCTTCTCTGTGTGGCCCTTGCCAGGCCCCCAGGATCTGCACCGCTCACCCATTCAGTTTAGGGTCCCTGCACAGGAGCAGGTCCCTGATGCAGTTTCAGGTGAATCTCTTCCATGTCTGTTTTCAAACCTTGATTTTCCTGGTCCTGCCTTCCCACAAACTTTCGCTTTGTTCTATGACATCCAAAGCATTGCAAGTGTCCTGCCCATGCATGGGACCTGAGGCTCTGCTACCTAAATCCTCTGGACACTTGGGCTTCCCCAGGGATGCTCTGGTCCCCTCGGCTGACACGACTGTGACTTCCTGGAACCCAGCCTGCCTTGGAGTTTCACAGTCCTCTGGACATTGGCTTTGAAGTTGCTCCTCAAACCCAGTATTTGCTAAGTCTTTGGAGGCTTTCTGGCCCTCAGTGTTTTCAGCAGGATCAGACACTTCTACACCCACACCATCCTGTACTGTGTCCTCTTTGTGCTGTTCTCACTCAATATTCTGCAAGATTTCTCCTTTCCCCACATTCTCCACAATTTCATTTTCAACCTTCACTTCTTTGGCTCTTCCTAGTGCCCCATCCCCAGATGACTTGAGGGCATTTATCTCTTCTTTTATCATCTTGGTGGAGACTGGGTTCCCAACATTATTTAGGGTAAGTGAAGTTTCTCCATTGGTAGCTACTTCTGAATTTAGGGTTATTCTGTGTTTCTTGAATTCCTCTCTCAGCTTCACTATTTCTTCTCTAAGGTCATCACATTGCTCCTTGAAGAGTCAAAGAACCTTTCTGCCTCTTTAAAGCCTCTAGCATCTCATCCCTCTGGCACAGGGCTTCCTTCACCTCCGAGAACTGGAACTGCAGGACGTATGCCTCTGCCACTGGGACTCCTTACTCTCCTCACACTGCCGCCAGGCTGCAGCCAGCTCTTCCTCAAGCTCCAGCAGCGTGTCTTTGAGGGTGTCCACCTGGTACATGAAGTTGGTCTTCTCATTGTCTAGCTGAGCATTGGAAAACATAGTCTTGTATTTCTCTTCACTTCTGCTAGTGAGTCCGTAATTTCCCTCATGGAGGCCTCAGTGTCCATGGAGGTAGAGGTGTCTCTTCTTCCCCTGCAGGAGGAAATGCCACCGAGCGAGACCTGGGTGGCTGCAGACAGGCTGGGCATGTTGCAGGAGCCATTCTCAGTAAAATCTTTCTCAGCCCTTTCTTCAGCCACTGGGTTGGCATGTGCTGAGCTGGCCCTGGAGAAGGTGTAGAAGCCGGAATTGAGGAAGCACCTGTACTCCAAGGGCTTCTGCTGCTGCTCCAGCTCCTTTATGTGGATCTTGAGGGCCTCGGCATGGGCTGCAAGCTGGGCTTCTGCCAGCCTCTGGGCTTCCCAGCTCAGGCAGTGGAAGTCCTTGCTCTGTGCACCTACTGGGCTGGCCATGTTGCTGAGCTGGCTGTGTTACTGAGGGTCACACACTTCCCATGTGGGGACGCTCTGGACTGTCTATAGCACCACTGCACCCCGGGTGGGACCTGTCATCACTACCATGATCTGCCAAGGAGCAGCCCAGACATGCAGTGCCGCTTGGGTGCAGGTGGCCGAGCAGAACAGGAGCACAGGGTGGCGCTAGGGCTGCCTGGCCCGCCGCCCCCTCTTCTGCCTATTGTATCTTCCAACAGATTTAGTGTTTTTGTGTTTAGATCTTTGATTCATTTCAATTTTAGTGTGAGATAGAGGCCTAGATTAAACTTATGGCATGTGGGAAGCCAGTTTTCCCACCACCATTTATTAAAGAAGCTTTGTTTCCTCCAGTGAAGGTGTTTGACTCCTTTGTTAAAGATGAGGAAGCTGGGTGTGTTTTGAGTTGTTTCTGCATCATCCATTCTGTTCCATTGATCCTCAGGTCTGTTTTTTTACCCGTACCTCTAGATCTTGTCCAGGGTTCTGTCCCTATGTAACTGGTCCTGCCCTGCAAGGACAATGCCAGGGAACCTGGAGGAACAGAAGCAGAATGCTGACATTTCCTCCATAGTTCCTTGACTGCTTCCCCAAAGGTTCATCCTACCGGGCTGCAATCTCCACTGTCTACACCCTAACCCCAGGCACTCTCAGATGCCCCAAATCCCTCAGCCTTTCTGAGACAAACCAGGCAGCCCCCATGTGGCTGCCACTGGAGGCCAGAGTCATGGTTCTGTGTTTAATGGAGCAGCGGAAGCCTCATGTGAAAGTAGCAGAGGTCCTCTGGGTTGGGCCCCTTGCAAACAGGAACATTTGCTGAGTCACTGCCCCCGCCTGATGAGGGGACTTTCTCCAGTTCCCAGAAAGGAGCGTGCACAGTTTAGAGGGCTGAGCGCAGGCTGCCAGCCATCCCGCCTGGCTGGCCCTGCCCAGCACAGCCATGTGAGAACTCTTTCTGTGTCAGGAACCATGGCCACATGGACACAGAGGTGGCCACTGAGCTGCACTGAGCCCAACACAAATTCCTGAGAAGTTTCCATGAGCCAAATGTCTCCCCATGTGAGTGGGAGGCCGTCTTCATCTTTCAGCTGTGGTTCTTCTAAGGAAAGATCTAGAAATGTACTTCATGTTAGGATTTCAGGTAAGGAAGTTGGACTGACACCTGGTCATGTTCTGTGTGAGGGACAATGTGTACTGCTCTTCTACATGGTACTTGATGCTCAGTCAGGAGACCAGGAATAGTAAGGGCAAAACTAAGGAGGACACAAAACCAACACCAGCATCCTGGTCAGAAAGGAGGACCAGAGGGGCAGAGCAGAGCTGTCAGTGTCAGAGGAACTCTGCAATCAGAAGCAGGGCATCTGGCCTCCTGGGACAAGGCTGAGACCAGCACCTGGGGGACCCTGGGCCCTAGGATTAAGACTGGTCCTTCTGGCTAGGGCCAGGTGTGAGACTGGGCTCCTGCAGCCCACCCAGTCCTGGCACTCTTGGACTCTTGTGGGGGTTACAGGGGCCATGGCTGGAGAGCAGACACTTCATACAGCCTCTTCTGTCTCTGGTCTTCAGAGTGATGGGGTTTGGGGAATAAAGCCTCACAGGCCAAGAACCCAGGCTAGCATCTGGCATGGCAGGGGTGTTTCTGGGGGCCCCGTTTCTGGTGAACTTGGTCAGTGGGTGAACTTACAGGAGGGCCCTCAGGAGGAAGTGCTGCCCATGCCCAGGTCAGGGTATCACCCTCCCGCTCACTGTTAGGTTTGATGTGCTGAGTGTTGAAGAAGTGCATTGGTCCTGCTGTGGTCTCATGGACAGAAGCAGAGCAGTGCTTTCAGTACCTCCTTTACCAGCTCTGGATCCTGTGTGGCTGTTCTTAAGGCTCCCAGCCCCATGGGAACCACCCTGCATGGCCCTGCATGCTTTCCTACCCCTCCTAACACTGGTGCCATAGCAGCTGTGAGCCACCCATCCCCTGCCCTCTGAGGAGAATCACTGATTCTAGTGCCAGCAACACTGCTCTGTCCCCCAGGAAACCTAGAACTCACCATTCCTTCCTGGCCAAGTGGCTTGGGCAGACTGGGCACTGGGCTCTCCAGGGAGTCGCCTGGGGAAGGGAAAGGCCCAGAACCATCCTGCCAGATTCTGACTCGAGAGGCCTGTGAGGCTGACTGCCTATCCAGGAGGGGGCCCTGGATTTCAGGGTCGGAATGGTCTGTGGCGCTGTAGCTGGCTTCCCACCAGGGAGCCTCACCTTGAGCCATGTCTGCCTTCAGAGCAAGACCCCATTTCGTATAATTCTACAGCTCATTCTCTAGAAAACAGCTTAGTATTTTAGTTTGAAATCACACTTCTGTTTGATGAGAGTGGATGCTGATGCTGGCCCAGGGCCAGCCCATCCCATCCTTGTGGCTTCAGCAAGGAAAGAGGCTCAGGGAGGATGACTGGCCAGGGCCACTGTCCTAAGGGAGCACAGTCTGACTCGGCTTTTAGGCTGTGGAAGGGGTCCTGCAACCATCAGGGATCCAGCTCTACATCCCAGATGCCTGTGAGACAGCTGCACTCTCACTGGAGGAGGGACAAGGCCAGTTAGCCACAGTGTGTCTACCTGCATCAGGGAGAAAGAGAGGTAGGCAGAGTGAAGTGTGGCCTTGGGGGTTCATCACAGTGGTCTCAACCCCTGCTTGTCATTGAGGCTACTATGCAGCTGCAAGAGCCTTTTCATTGGGATCCAGGCTGCCCCCACCTACCTATGGCCTCTTGGGAGCTGTTTTCAAGTGATGTGGCTGCTTGTGGAAGAAAGTCAAGGCTGCGTTTACTGTTTGTAGGATCTATAAACAGCCAGTCATTCCGCTCCCCACAAGAACACTGCTTGCACGCACGCAAGCCCCAAGCAGCGGCCTGCGCCTGCGAGTGATCTGGCTCCAGGAGGCTGGGCCAGCTGCCCTGCCGCCTGCCCGGTGCCGCCTGCTCGCGTGACAGCCAGCCTGTTGCTGCATGGTTGTTATAGCAACTGCTCTCAGGGGAGCTGCTCGCTCCCCACTTCCCCATGCCAAGGGGGAGTGAGAAGAGGGCTGTTGAGAATTGTTCCTTTTTCCCTCTTTTTTCCTTCTGCTGTGACCTTGACAAAAATAATCTTTGAAGTACTTGCTGGCTATTTTTCTGCCATGGGACTGGAAGAAATCAGGATATTCAAGGAGTTTGCCAAAGGAAGTCCAACTTTGCAAAGCACTTGCCTCCTTCACTGCAGAGGGCTGGGGGTGTGCCTGGGGCAGGGCAGAGAAGGGACCCCACTCCTGGGGACCCCATCCCTGG
The DNA here is from genome assembly GCA_004365215.1 of Cuniculus paca. NCBI lineage: Eukaryota > Metazoa > Chordata > Mammalia > Rodentia > Cuniculidae > Cuniculus > Cuniculus paca. Next base: position 18,778 of record RJWT010007901.1, read on the forward strand.
AGACCCCTGTCTCTGGAGATCCCCAGACCTGAGGACCCCTGTCCCTGAGATCCCTGCCCCTAGGGATCCCAACTCTTGTGGGCCTCAGCCCCTGGAGACTCTCACCTCTGCAGATCTCCAATCTAAGCAGTGGAGCCAAGCAGACCCTGGCCCCTGGAACCACTGAGCCCTCCTAAGCGGCAGGTGCAGTGTCATGACTTTCAGTAATTGAATGTAGACATGATTTTTTTTCTCCTTTAAAAAAACTAAAGCCTAACCTTAGAGCCAAATCCATGTTTCCATTTGGAAAAGTGATCTCATTTTCCATGTACCATGTTAAAAGAAAATTGTAGGATTAAGAAGAGAGAGGGAGAGAAAACAAACAAACGTTCACGATGCATATTTTGAAAGATGGTCCCACATGTGTAAAAGTATTTGGCGTGACGATTCTGGACTAGAAAGTCAATCTGATATTGAATCCATATGATTTCGCAAACAACATTTTATGGTCTTAAAAAAAATTTCTGCCTCATGAGTTAAAATTAAGATTGTTTTTGCTTGTGACTAATCTCATAAAATCTTTTTTAAGAAGACATTTATATACTCAACCCTTGAAAATGTCTTTGGTCTTTTAACTATTATTAGCAGGACATCTTCAGTACGTGGCAGCCACCGAGGGGGAGGCCACAATGCTGGTGGGCATGCTGAGGATGGCGATGCTGCTCTGCAGTGCAGGATGAGCTTGGGAGAGGACCCTGGGGAGAAAATCAAGGTGTGGCATCATCCCCCATGGCAGCCTTCCCTCCTGTTGTACTTTACCTGTGCCACTGCCCCACTGTGTGATCAGGTTCTTGAATAACCACTGTTCTGTCTGTCAGGGTGAGTGTCTGTCAGCAACAGTGATGTCTCATTTTTCTGACTGCCCTTGTTGCACCCCAGCATTACCCTGTCTGCCTATATCCACCAGCAGTGCCAGCCTGCAGGGTCCTGGGATCTCCCCATTCTGGAGCACAGCACCAGCTCCTGGCCAAGGCTTAGACCTCAGTGGAGATGGGAACCCATCTCTGAGCTCTGTGGGCTGGGTGCCAGGCTGGGCTTTGTGGGCCACCTGACCATGACCCCATCACCCATGGAAGTTCTGGAACCCTGGGCCCCCACTGGTGCCAATCTGGGTCTCACCACCCCACTGTGCCCATGTCCTGTTAAGCATAGATCCAGGATGCAGGAGCTGTCACACTCTTGTGTGTTCCTCCCCGGGACTGAAGGCAAACAGGACCAGGACTCCAGGCTCCAGGTCAGATGGAGCCCTTGAGGAAGATGTGTGCATATCCGTGGAAGGCAGCTCCAGGGTGCCACTGTGCCGTCTTTATTTTTTAAAAAACTTGCCAGCTCTGGGGGTAGGAGAGTGATATCCAAAATGCATCATAAGCATTTGACTCTGTCCCCTGGTGTTATAGGGAAGAGCAGTATTCAGAGTGATCCTTACCTCAGGTGCACCCTCCTGAAGCAGGTTGGCATCGCAGCACCTTCTCACCCCCAAGCCAGAGCAAGGAAGCCCCCAAGTGTCCACCATAGATGAACAAAAACCAAAACAGACAAATGGGATCACATCTAACTGCAACTTCTACACAGAAGGGAAACAGCCAACTACAGGACAGGGAGCGTATTTGCCAGCCATACTCTTGATGAGTGACTGGTATCCAGAATAAGTAAGACAGTCGACTCAGAAGCAAGAAAACACATTTTAAGAGAACCTGGACAAACATTTCTCAGAAGAGGCACATGTGGCCACAGATGCATGAGCACTACATCACTGATCATTCAGGGACAGAACTGCAGCACACTGACAGAAAGACCAAAGTATTAGGTGCCACAAGGACAGGGAGAAAGGCGGCCCTGGCACACTGTGGGCGGAAGGTGAATTGGTACCGCCACTGTGGAAAATAGTACAGAGGTTCCTAAAAAAAAATTACTAATAGACCATATGAGCCAGCAGTCCACTCCTGGGTGTGTGGCAAAGGGAAATGAAATCAGTGTGTCAGAGAGACAACTGCACCTCTGTTTTGTTGTGACATCATACAAAAGATGAGAAATGGAAACAACCTAAGTGTCCATCAATTGATGAAAGGATTTAGTTAGTTTGTTTTAGTGGTACTGGGGATTGAACCCAGAGTTTTACACTGAACTGTATCCCCAGTTCTTTTCAAATCTTTTATTTTGAGACAGGGTGTTGCTAAATTGCCTGGGCTGGGTTTGAACTGGTGATCCTCTTGCCTCGGTCTCTCAGACTGCTGGGATTATAGACAGGTGCCACTATGCCCAGCTTGATGAATTTATTGTTTAAAAGTGGTACATGTGTGCTCACTTCAGCAGCACATATACTAAAAAATGGTACATGTATATAGTGTCATATTAGTCAGTCATAAAAGGGTAAAATCCTTTCATTCGCAGCAACACGGGTAGAACCAAAGAATATTATGCTAAGTGAGATAAGCCAGAGAGGAAGGGAAAAATTGCATGATCTCACTGTGCAACTAAGAAGAGTAGAGAGCAGAGGGCAGTTGCTAGGGACTGGTAGGGATGACAGAGGAATGGGGTTGACACATGCCACACACCTGGAGACAGGCCAGGTAAGAGGGGCCTGGGAAACAGGATACCCACAGCCACCCTTCTTCAGGGCCCTGAAGGAGTCAGATCCACAGGCACAGGTTGAATGTGGGCAGCAGTTCAGGGCATGGGAACCACCGTCCAGCCAGGGCAGAGTCTGTGTGGGGAGACAAAGTATTTTGGAGATGGATGGTGGTGACAACCGCACAGCACTGTGAATGCACTCGTGCCATGGGACTGTACATTTAAAAATGGCTAAAATGGTGACTTTTATGTTTATGTACTTCTTCCCCTATAATTTGAAAGACTTATTAAAAAGTTTTAAAAATGAATTGTCATTTTTTAAATACTGTCTTGACTGGGTCAGTGCTGAATTTGTTTAGTACCAACAAACAAATGCCAAACATTCTGTATCCTTTTCCCCAGGAAATAGAGTATATCTGAGAGTACAGCCACTTGGAGACTGGGATGTAGTTTTGCACCAGCAGTGTCCTCTTGGACAGGGCCGGTGTGGTGCCACTGTGCAGACATGAATCACCTCAGTCTGTTCCTGCCATTGGGCACTAGTGTTGTGTGGCACCAACTTACTACTAAAAACCTGTTGGTGGTTGCGGGTGGACAGCTATAATGGACTATCTCTAGATGTGGTCATCATGCAGAGGCTAGGATATGCAGGAAGCCAGCCCATTCTATCTCCACAAGCCAGTGACCATTACCCCCATCCCCCATTTGCTATACTGGTGGCCAGGGGCTCCCCCACTTCCTCACCCCAGCAGCAGGGGCTCAGATGTAGGTCCTGTGACCTTATAAACTTATCTGGCTCTAATTAGTAAACTAATTCAAAGCAAAACTAACAAAATCTCTTCACACAGCCCCATTTTTTTGAGCCCAGCTTTGTCCCTCCCTGCAAGATGGCACTTTGACCATAATCCCACTGGGGTCTATGTCACTGCTTCCTCTCCCACCCTCTGCCTCTGCTTTCTGCTCAGGTCCAGGACCACCCTCTGCAATTATGGAGGTGCCACAGCCCTTTTGGAGTGGAGTGATGCAATCCACTCCTAGCTTTTCTATTCTCTGTGTTTCTGTAGTGGGCACTGCATGCTTGTCTTCTATGCCTAGCACAAACCTGCTATTTCCTTCAAGCTTGGTATTGTGTTTACCAGGATTGTGGCAAGTTTCCAAGTTCATGCAGAGAATGGGCTTTGCCATGGTGCTAAGCTATCATGTCTAAGGTGAAGAGATGCTTTTCCATTTATTCAAATAGAATTCTTTGTCTCTTGAGATGTTTTAAAGTTTACTTCACATAGATTTTGCATGCTTTTCTGTCCAGTTTATTTCTAAGTAGTTCAGTTTCTTTAATGTTTCTGTAAATGGGTTTTTAATCTGCTATAATGTACTCTGATTTGGTCATTTTCCTCGTGTGTAGAGACTGTTGATTTGGTCATTTCCTAGTGTATAAAGGTTATTGATATAGGCATGCCCATTTGCTACTGAATTCCTTTATTTTATTGCAGATTCTCCATGTTTCCCAGATATAGTGTTATAACCTCTGCAACAAGATGTTCTTTTACCTTTGCCCACTTCCTATGCCTTCTGCTGGACTCTCTTGTGCAAACCACTGGAGCATTAAATACAAGACAGAAGTCAGCAAACTTTTTAAGGACTTGAAGGAATATATTTTAGGCTACTGAGCACACTGTCTTTGTCCTGATTCCCCAGCCCTGCTGTTGCAGAGAGAGGTGGCCATAGAGAGAAAATATGAGGATGAGTGGATGGTGTGGTGCTCAGTGAAACACCAAGTGGTAGCCATGGCCTGCCCAGCTGGTGTAGACTGTAGTAGGCACCTTGCTCTTGATCATCCTGAGAACAGCTCAAATGCTTCCCCATTGTGTAAGTTGCTGCCTAAAGAATGAGACACACATATTATCATGTTAAGAAAGGATTCAACAATTCTGTTTTCTTGGGGGAGCACCAAAATGATGGAGTAGTAAGCAGCAGATAAAGAGCTTCTCTGAGAGTTGCCATCCAGATGCTGTACTATAGCAACATGAAGAAGACAAGAGGGAAGTGGGTCCCCTAGATCCAGGAAGAATCTGAAGAACAAATTGAAGCCCACAGAAAGAGTGAAGAGAGAAGCTTCAACAAAGGAGGTAGCTTGTGGTGCCTTTTCCTTGAAACAGGACTCACTGAGCAATAGCAGTGCTTCAAACCTGCACACACATGGTGACTGCTAGAGACACTGGAGGCTTCTGCAGAGAGATGCAGCAGTGGAGGGGAACAGCAGACTCAGCACTGGTTGGCAGTGAGTGCTGAGGGCTCAGTCATCACATGTGGGAGAGCAGTTGGCCAGGAGCCATCTTGGAGATGGATTGGCTGAGCTCAGCACTCTGAGCTTCTGCTGGCCCCATCTAGTGGCTCCCAGCTGGATTCAGGCCTACTGCAGAAGGTATGCTGATGGCTGCAGGCCAAATGAGTCTGCTCTTGGCCAGAAAGTTTAGGCTCACTAAGATTATCCACTACTCCACCAAAAAGCTACTGCTGGCTTCCTGGGCATAGATTGGGACTTTGTCTCCACACATTGTCTATTGGTGAAAACAGATACAAACCTGGAAGTGGACTTTATTTTTCTCTTCCTCTTGCATTTGTTTTGTTGTTGTTGTTGTTGTTTGGGTTTTGTTTTTTGCTTTTTGTTTTTGGATTTTTTTTTCAGCTTCATTGTTTGATCTTGTTTTTATGAGTGTAAATGTGGTTTCTAGCCTCTTTGTGGTTGTGTTTTTTTTGTTGTTGTTGTTACTGGGAATTGAACTCAGGACCTTGTGCCTTCCAGACAAGCACTTATGCCACTGAGCTATATCTCCAGTCCTTTTCTGTTCTTCTTCTTCTTTTTAATCTCTTTCTTCTCTCCCTCCAGTCTTCTGCACCAAGCTAGTGTGAGCCCCATTTTTCCTCCAACCTTACTTCTGATCTCTTCCTCTTCTTCCGTTTCTCTATTTTTTCCTTAACCCATTTTAAATGTTAACCCCTGAGGACAAAATTGACATATTAAGGACTTGCATACTGCATATAATTTTCTGGTTTGTTTTAGATTTTGTTATATAACCACAAATCTTGTTCATATGGTTAAAAGTGGCAAATTAACGGGTAGCTCAGTTTGTCATTTCCTGGGCTGTGTTTGATGCTATTGGTACCACTATAGCCAAAAGTGACAAAATTGTTCTAAACAGCTGTTCTTGCTGGTAGAGAAAAAGAATCTGACTGAGATTGACTAGGGGGTCACAGAAAATACAGTGGCACAGTGCCAAAGAACCAGGGACTGGGCCAAACAAGCAGCAACTTCTCATCTCCAACAAATTGAAAGGTACAATCTTCCAACAGACTCAAAAACCAAAAACCAGCTACACCAGGAAGATACCTTAGATAAGTAGTCATTACCTAAGGGTCCAAAATACTAGCAATAAAGTAACACACCATAAGCAATTTACAAGCCTCACCCCAGGAACTAAACTAAAAAAAGAAAAGAAATGAGAAGATATTTAAACAAGATGCAACCCCAGACATCCAGTTCACCAAAGGCAAACCCAGGGGGCAATGAGGTGGGACAATCTGAAAGCCTCTCACCTGGTCACTCTGAACTGGTAACAACAAAGCAATTGAATGAGGCTCTGGAAAAAATCAAATCAGAGATAATTTCTCAGATAACTCAGAGATGGTATCCACAATGAAGACCATTCTTAGTAACTCTAGAGCAGATACAGACAAAAAAATATAGATGAACTTAAGAAAGTTATGGAAGCCATGAATGCTCAGAACGGAAAAGAAATTAAATCCATAAGGCAGATTCAAGCAGATATCCAGGAGAATAAAAGTTCCATTGAAAATCTTATGGCAGATTAAGCCAATATGAGAATAGGAGCTCAGATATAGAAGACAGGCTTTCAGTTAGTGATCATGAAAAGAAAAGAAAGAATTCTCAAAATAGCAAGGGACCATGAAAAATCAATCCAGCGACTGCTAGATGAAGCAAAGAAGAATAACTTGATTGGAGTCAATGAAAAAGCAAGAGGTGCTCCCTGCACCCCACCAGTTCGCCCGCGGCAGCTCAGCGGCAGCTGCTCTGAGCCCGGCCTGAGTTGAGTGTGCGACCAGTGAGTTCTGCCTGGCCATGCGGCTTGGGACTTTGCCAAGAGACCGGTAGGAATCTGTGTCCATCCCCCATCGGCCATGGACATTAGGGGCATCCCTGGGGTCCTGCCTGCTTGCGCTCCACTCATTCACTGGGAGCAACGAGGTGGTGGCTGCTCTGGACCCGTCTTGGGTCCGGGCAAGCACAGTGAACTCCACCCAGCTGTGCACCTTGGGACCAGGTGACCAGACCCATAGAAATCTGCGCCCAGCCCCCATCGGCCGCAGACATTGGGGCATCCCTGGGGTCCTGCCTGGCTGCGCTCTGCCCATTGACCGGGAACAGCGTGGCGGCGGCTGCTCCGGATCCGGCTTGGGTCCGGGGCGAGTGCAGCGAACTCCAGATAGCTGTGTACCTTGAGACCAGATGACCAGACCCATAGAAATCTGCGCTCAATCCCCATCAGCCACAGATGTTTGGGGTGTCCCTGGGGTCCTCCCTGCACCCCGCCTGTTGCCCAGGGCGGCCCACCGGCAGCTGCTCTAAGCCCGGCTTGAATTGAGTGTGCGACCAGTGAGTTCTGCCTGGCCTTGCAGCTTAGGACTTCGCCAAGAGACGGGTAGGAATTTGTGTCCATCCCCCATTGGCCATGGATGCCCAGGGCGTCCCTGGGGTCCTGCCTGCCTGTGCCCCGCCCATTCACCAAGAGTGGCCCAGCAGCGGCTGCTCTGAGCCTGGCTTGGGTTGGGGGCACGGCCAGCAAATTCCACCTAGCGATTCAGCTTGGGACTTCGCCAGAGGCCTGATGGGGGTTTCTGTCTGTCCCCCATTGGCCCGGGCCGTTCAGGGCATCTCTGGAGTCCTGCCTAGGTCCTACCCATTCACTGGGAGGGGCCTGGTAGCTGTTTCTCTGGGTCTCGCTTGGGTTGGGGGTGCACACAGCAAATTCCACCTGGCTGTGCAGCTTGGGACCTTGCCAACAGACAGGTAAGAGTCAGCGCCTCTCCCTCATTGATCCAGGAAGTTCAGAGCTTCCCTGGCATCCTGCCTGGGCTTCGCTCAGACACCGCCCAGCAATAGAACAGCCACAGTGGTAATCTTGGCTGAAGCTGAAGGTGTACATCGTGAGTATCATCTAGCCTTGGCACCTCAACTGTGCATGTTGGATTCGCCTCCCACAGTGGAATAAAGGAAAATGACAAATCGAAAGAGCAAAATGCAATCTTGCACCTCCAGTCCTTCCCAAACAAGCCAAAGAGACACAGACACAAAAGAAAACATGAGCCACACACCTGAAACTTTGGAAATGATAGCAACTGAAGTAAAGAAACAACTCTATGAAACTTTAAAGGAACTGAAGTTAGAAATGATTTCCCAGGTAAAACAAGAGATGATAAATGTAATGAAAGAAATGCTAAGCACATCTAAAGAAGATATAGTTGGAAAAATAGAGGAACACTGCAAAAGGATGGAAACCTTGAA
>RJWT010007902.1:0-26979 GCA_004365215.1 Cuniculus paca
GGGATAGAAAAGATATGTAGTATATGAGTGTCATTTTCAGGCGGTTGGAAATTGAGGCTAAAAAGAAAGAAAAATGGGAATGCACACATCTAAGAAAAGGAGAAAGAGGAGGAAGATTTGTATGTGGTGGTAATTACACACAGAATATGGAGAAAGAATCTGAAATTGTAGTGTTTTTGCCATCACAGAAAGATTGAGCCAGGAACACAGTTCAATTCTGAGGCCAAGGAAGGAGATCTAACTAAGAAAAAACACCTCTTTTGGCTACCCTGGTAACTGAAGACCGTATTATAACATTATTATGAGGAAGAATGACCTCACAAAAATAACAAATTAATAATTATGTACAGAACTACCCACAAACCACCCCTCCCCCAACTCCATTGTTAAAGGACCATTTTGCACTTTTGGAAGGGTTAATGCAGTCAAGAGTAAGGGTCCAAATTTGGGATATTTTACAAGGGTTAAATGAGGATTGAGTGCTTGGAAGTTTTTGTCTACTAAAGGCATGCATTTTATACTAACTTAGCTGTGCATACATTAAGTGTAGAACCATCCATATTACCTCACCTGCCTTAGTTGATACCATAATTATATAGCAGGAAATTCTAGAGGAGGTGGTAGAAGACAGTCGAGAGTATAAAGTAACTCATTTATATAAGATAGGTTTTGATTTCTTCACCATAATTATACATCTCAGAAAATTTTTAGCACAGTAAGAAAGTTTAACATAAAAATTGTTTTCATGTTTAGAAACAATGCTTATTAATACTAAAGATGAAGTTGACATGTTATAATTTATCTAAATATTTATTTGTCTAGACTTTGGGCATTTTTATATTTTGAAACTGATAATATGTATTTTTCATGTTTCCAGTGTTTACAGAAGCCCTTGAAAAGAGCACAGACACTGAGTTTAGGGCTTAGATTGTGTGACAGAGCAAATGGTCATGCTCTGTGCTTAGCAGTTGGGTTTGCAATGAAGTGTGGGGCTGTGGACAGGCACCTTCCTGCCCCTGTGTTAGTCCATGGGTAACCACAAGGAATCTTGGAGAGGCATTTGACACAGTTTAAATTTCACAAATGTAAATTCACATCTTGCCACAGTGCCAGATCCTGCACTGATTTTTAACTTTGCTCTGTAGCCCTTTCCATCAAGGGATCTACATTTAGTGGAAGTAATTGTTTTTTTCTCAATCAACTTTTTACATTTATTCTGAATATAAAGTGGTAGCTTTTTAACTCTATTTTCCCCTCTGTCTTTTTGATAGCATTCTATTGCAGAGAAAAGTCTTTCCTTCTGATCTGTTTCTTTCTCTCTCTATATATATATCTACATGTCTATATATCTATATATACATTTAGTATGCATTATGGATTTTTATTTTATTCAGTGGATTATTGTTTCTTTACTGTGATGCTTACAGTTTTCCAGCTTCTTTTGAGTGGCTCCTAGGTCTCTTTGTGATGTCACCACATTTTTTAGCACTTCCTTATTTTCCAAGTGTAATGGTTGATACATTGTGTCAACTTGAGAAGTTTAGATGTTTAAGCAACTTAACAGGGCTAGGGTCCTTACTTTGTAAACATCCTCATCATGTGCAAGAGAAGGGCAAGGAGATTTTATGAGTGCTACACTGACCCTGGGGGTGGGGGGCAACTGGTGTACAACATAAGGGAGGAAAAGAGTCTTGTCCCCCTCCCTTTGCTCCTGTTGCTTTGCTGTCTTCTGCCACCTTAAGTGTTGCTCTAGTGCCATGCCACCCTTCTTTGGAGCCAGCTGATTATGGACTGAAACTTCCACAAACTGTCAGCTAAATACACCTTTCCTTCCTTAATTTTTGGTGTCAGGTATTTTATCCCAGCAATGAGAGAAAAGTAACCAAGACACCAAGGAACTCTAATTCTGTTTGTGTGGAAAGCTAGTTAGGAATACAAATATGTGTGTTATTTATGTCCTTAGTAATGTGTTTCATTGCTTTCTTTCGGCAAAGAAAGCTGGAAAGCACACATAAACAGTCTCGCACACACACATGCAAATTTCATAGAATTCTTCTTTTGCTATCCATGCTTCAATTTCTCCAATCTATAGTGAGAAACCTGGTCCATAACATCAGTATATTTACATATTGTTCAGTTCCGCAATACATAAAACTTATTTCAGAATTTCTATACCTTCTTAAAAATAAATATGTATAGAAAATTTCAATAGCTATTTCAATTTTGTTATCTTTAAAGAATATATAGTGACACTACTGTGCATGAAAATTACTTAGATTAGATGGGTTTGTTTTGTTTCATCCTCTTTTGGACTCATTACCAGATTTGAGCATCTAAATATTTCCTATCTTTTCAGCTTCAATGTTACTTTTATTACCTCTTCCCAATCTCTCTACTTTAGGTTAAACCTGTCAGTTAGATAATTTCATAGTGTGTTACTGTGTAAAAATTTTCTTTCAATTTTTGTAGTTTCAAAAAGGATCATATCTCTCTTGCCAATTTTTTATTGCCCTCTGAACCTATAATATATATTCCACAAACAATTAATAAATGAATTGTACTTAATATATGCGACAGGAAGTTAAAGAAGAAAGGTTAGGTCACTTATTACCTATGTTTCTGCTCTAGTCCACCTGTTTTCTCTCCCCTTTCACTGGCAATGTCTTAGTTACTTTTTTACCATTGCTGAGACAAAATACCTGACACCCAAAGTTAAAGGAGGAAAGTTTATTTATCTCACAGTTTGTAGAGCTTTCAGTCCATAATTAACTGTTTCCAAGGCAGGATGGCATTGCAGAGAAGAAACAGTTCATGGTGGGCAGAAGGCAGCAAAGCAACAAGGGACCTTAGCAGTGTCTTTGTGCCCCTTTTATTTTACCCAGCCTATCTAGGGCAGGTAGCACTCACACCCTTAATCCTAGTGTTCTTGATCCTAGCATTGCACCACGAATCAATTCTAGTGTCACACACTCTAGATTCAGCCACCTCTGAAAAAGTCCCCCAATGAACAATGAAGCTTTGAGGGGAAACCTAGACTCAAGTCATAACAGGCAGAACATATTATTTTAAATTAGTTGGCAAACATTTTGTTTAAAAACATTTGTTAAGTATCTACTGCATATTTTCTGGGCACTGAAACATAGAAGTCATTCAGGAAATTAGATCTAGTGCAAAAGTATGTTGTGTAGTAACATCATGAATTTGAGACTGCTTGAGACCCTAGAAATATTAAGGCAGATGTGGTTTTTGCATTTATCTGCCTTAAAAGGTAAATTTTCTTTTTTGACCCATCAGTACATTTCCACATTCATTTTAAAAGATATTCATGCCAAATTTTCTTTCCCTTTAATGGCTAAATATAAAAATAAATTTTCTCACTTGAGGAGCTTGTGTATAATGTTCTTTGTATGAGTGTGAAAATCCATTACTGAAAGTATTATGGTGTAAATAATTGTAAATAATTTTTTGTGTCATTTTATTTGTACTCTCCAAATGAAGACCATGTGACTGATAAATAAATTAAGCTTTTCTTATGTGTTAGAAAACAAAAAGAGGACAAAACTGTAGTTGACCAATGGTGAGAATCTCTTCTTAAGGGATTTAAATTCAGTGAGAAAATACTAGTAAAAATTGGTTTCTGTAACATACTTTTCCTCCTGCATTTCTGTTAGTTTCAGGGAGCCCTCCACCATCTTTTTATGTAGCCTAAACCAGATCATTATTTTATTCTACTGATCTCTCTTCATTCAGTTGGTAAGGTTGCTTTATTCACCCTAATTCCTGGAGAAAGTGGGATAGTACTAGAATAAAAAAGAATGCAGAAGGGAGCACTGCAGAATCAGCTGAAAGTGTTGGCCTTCAATCCAGAAAGGCTTGTCCTGCACTGCAGCTCTACCAATGGGAAAGCTTTGGATAAAGCCAATATTTTTGAGGCTTATTTTTCTCATCTATAAAATGATAGTTCATTGTTAGGATTTTTTAAAAGAATTTGAAATTATATGCAGTAATATTTATCGTGCTATGAGTAATGCATATTGAGAGTAATTATTTACAGGCATTATATGGGTTCTTTTCTTCTATCCACAGATGCTTATTGAGAATCAATTATATTTTACAGACTAGATGAAATATAAATAAATGCTTAGATACAGTTCTTATTACATACTAGGATATGGAAAGGGCAGGTTAAGAAGGGATAAACTTCGAAGAAAGACAATGCAAATAAAACATATTACACAAAGAAAAAACAGAACCCCCAACCTCCAAGAGTGGGCATTATTCTTGGAGCCTTGGGTGGAAATCAAACAACTTATTATCACTTCACAGACAAAAAACTAAAAATCACTGTACTGAACCCTAGAAAAAGACTCACCTCTCCATTTAAGAGTGTCATGAAAAATACAAGACCTTGTTCCTATAAAGTCTGAGATCCTCCACAAGTTTAGCAAGATGAGCTACTTCGAAAAACTGCAGGTATAGAACAGAGACCAAGTCCCAAGAATTAAGTGAAATGTTTTTCTCAAGGCTAGACCAAGACTAGAGTCAGAGAAGCAATAAACATTTCTAAGTGGTGAGATAATATGAAGAATTGGTTTGTCAAAACAGACATATAAATCAGAGATTTTGCCCAAGAACATCCTTTATTAATGATTTCAGGGATATTAATAATTACAAGAAAGGTGAAGCAGGGAGAAATCTAGAATAGTCAGTGATCTTTGCCAGGTCACATTTTGCTACACCAGGATATGCCCTGGATCCAAGTTAACATATGAAGCTTAATGAAATGTGTAGTTATGTTTCTAAGAGAGGAAGCACTACTTTGACCATGAATCATCTCTACTTTATACTCAGTTACATAGTTTAAACAAATGACATTTTACAGGAAGCCATGATTACAGATTCATTGATTTCAGTTGTGTTTACCATAAAAAATCTTATAACAGGTATATCTTGCTACAGATGAAAACCCTTCTGCTAGCAACTACTATGATTTCTGTTTTGCTTTACTGCTTTTTCTCTAGGAGGTATTATTTTTAGTATGTTTATAAGGACAATTCACCAGTCATCTCTTTCTTTCTGAGAGTTGTCCTCTTTCAATGGGAAGGAATGGATTGGAAACCTATTTAACTGTTTACTTCCTACATGGCAAGACCCAGTAGGTTGGAATTAAGTCAAGTTACTCCCTTCTTCAAATCTTAATTAGTTTTAAAACTCAGTCTAAGAGTAGAACTGGAGAAATCTCAAGGAAATTTTATGGTTATGTCATATTCTCATATTATTAAAGTTTAAAAGGGAAAATACACCTGTAATGATAACAACAGCCTTGAGTATGTGGGAAAATAGTTCAGGTGAGTCAGAGTAAATGAAGCAGGCTTTGTGACAGGTTTTTCTTTTAATTTAACTCTTTTTCTCAACTTGTGATGTAAAGAGGGTGACTTCTTCAGTCCATTAATGAATGATGTTCTTCCCATAAAGTCAAGACTTATTCACGCAAAATCCAAATTAGAAGCATAAAAGTGAAAGAGGATATTAATAGGTAGATTGTTTCTGTCTATTGAACTGGCTCCACTTAATTTATCACTGATATATGTCCCATTATCAAATCTAGAGAACTCTTCTAGGAACAATTCATGCCAAATGGAAATAATTTTGTACTGTCATCATGGTTCTTCAATCACGGTTTCTCATTCATTATTTCACACCTGACTAACATAAGCAGATTCATTTCCTTTCATTTTAAGAACTGAGATTTCCTTCCTTTAGTCCTTGGGATGAAAGAGTAAACAAAAACTGAAATCCTGCAATATACCTGCATGAAGATGTACAGAAAGAAAGGAACACTAGGCAAGAAAAAATTGGTTGTATCATGAACTAATAATTATTGCGATGAGTCTGGCTACCCTTGAATCTTCCACCATAGTGGACTCTGTTACATTGCATCGTCAAATCAATCAGAACTCTAAATAAGGTCTATAGGATATTTAAGTTATGACATCAAAACAAGGAAGTATGCACAAAGGGACCCTACAGCTTCTCTGAGTCTTTCGGCAGATAATGTAAGCAGTGAATCATCTATTACCTAGCAACAGTTAATCTAGTGTTGCCTTGCAGCATTATTTAGGTTCATTTTATTGTGTTCTACATTTCATCCCTTAAATGAGTTTTCCAACTGAATTGTAAGTTTCTGGCGTATGTAAATAGTATAAGTGTTCAATACACCTTTTCTTCATTTAATTTACCCTTGATGTTAACCTAAGGGACCTTGGTAAAATATTTGAAACACCAGGCTCTTTCATATTCCATCTTTCTTAAAGTACCTGTAAGATTCTATAAATACAGGGCAACTCCAACTTATAAAAGATAATTTAAATTTTGTATTGGGTATTCTTCATTTCAGAAGAATACACAGTGGTTCAAATATAACATGGCTTCCAGAGAAAGATAAAGTAAGAATGTTATATACATCCAAAGGGAATTAAAATGCAATAAAATAAAAGTTTTTGAATACAGTTTGAAATAGATTTTAAGAGGAAGCTTTAAAAGCTTGCTAATCTTTTAATAGGCTTTATGTTTTTATTCCTAATCTGCTATAAGTAGTTCCAAAAAAATCTTAGGTTCATAAGTAGTATTACAAATTCCACCTACATAAGTCATGTTTCAATGTGGAAAGTATTTGATACTTTTGATATTCCAACTTGGGTCTCAACAAGAATAATTCTCAGAAGTTTGTGTAGAGACCTCTATTAAATTCTCGCAGATATTCATACTGCCATCAGAGACTAGTTTTTTCTCTCCCACTTTCTAAGTCAAGACCAAACATTTCTCATCACCAGAACCTGACTCAGATCATTAGAGATTTGGGAACACACACTTTTGACTTTTTATCTGTGATGCAGATGGAGAGTAGAAAGGGGTAGCTACAGACCTAGAAGACCACAGATCATCTTTCACACTGTTTGGCAATGAAATCTTACTTAAGGCAGGTGTAACACACAGTTTGTATGTTAGTATTTGCATATTTGCTTCAAAGATAGACACACGCCCTGTTCAGATAGGGAAGAGACAATTTTAGATAAAGATTTCAGTAAATTGAAAATGAATCTAGAGGCACAGTTAGAAGCACTCTGGAGAAAACTTGGTATTTGTTATCATCAAAGCAAGTGCTGACACTGTGGAACACTCCAGGAAAGCATCCTTTGCTTTTTGCTTCATGCTCTAAGAATTTTATGAACTATGGTAACCCATGTTTTATCATTCATGGGTGTCACAAACGTGAACATGGGATAATAATGGAGAGGCCTACCTTATTACCTTTCTTTTGTTAGGAAAAATGTGTGAGAATGAGTGACATAAATATTCATTTACTTTAATTAACAATGCCATTGTTGAGTGGAAGATGCTTAGAAAACAAATTTATGGTTGCTTGTGAACTTGCAACAACATGCTTGTTATCATCCTGGATATAAATTATTAACTGTTAAATTTTAGAATTCTTTACATGCTAGCAAAGTGTTTACATGTCTAATTTAAAAATAATGTTATGTATCAGATAATAATATACTCATTTAACAGATTAAAAAATTGAGGTTAGCATCATAGGCAGTAAATGACGTAGCCAGGAATTGAACCTACAGGGCTCCTGTTTTTAATCAACTGCATGAATATTGATAATTAAGAGGAATCTCAGAGAAATCTAGTCTAAACCATGCAATTTTTTGTTTTAGGAAATGAAAGGCTAAAGAGCTCAAGTATTTTGCCTTTGATTATACTGCAACTTGTAGAGTTGGAACTGTGACCCAGGTACAATAGCCATTCTAAGCTATGTTAGGCTACATAACAAATAGCTTAAAGTCTCAGTGGCTTTAATACAGCATAGATTACTTTAAATTTTTTATAAAGACTAACAGGGAATAGGCAACTTCACCCTGTGAAACATATAATCTCCACTCACTATAAACTGGTAAAGTAATTTTAAGTGACACCTGAAAGTGTCACATTTGTTTCTACTGGAAAAAACTGATCAAGCAGCCTCAACTGCCAAGACAGCTGGAAAAACAGGGTCTCCCCCAGATGTGGTAAACGTACAACAATGACCCTGTCATTGCAGGAGTCCTGACACTCAGTCCCATGCTCTTATCATGACTCTAGTCTGCTTCTCTCCCAGATACTCTGGGCTTTGAATAAGTTTGATGTTCTTCCACACATATTCATGAAGCTAGTCATTGTAGGTTTTCTCTCTTACTTTAAAAAATTAACTGTGGATGCTTGTAGTGGATGCGAGTTTTTTTCTTTGGAGTGTGTGCATTTTATAAATTTTTAACTCGAGACAAAGAAAAAACATATATGCAACATTCATCACCATATGCCCCTTATTAAAAACAGATGGAGGACTTGTCAGGAGAAGGAGCTCAGGTTTCAAATTTATTTATTCTAGTTTTACAATGCAAACAGGCACTGTACACGTTTTATATCCACACTTTCTCTTGAAGATGTCACACTATAGCTCTAGCTACATTATTTTAGATGAAGTAGCTATAGAAATATGCTATTTTAATAGAGATAAAAACTTGGCCAAGAATTTATATTCTTCATACTAATCTCCATAGAAAAACCATAATAATATATCTGATACATGAAATATAATGAATAAAAGATATAGAATGATACCAAAATTCAAATATCTATAGAATAATAACTAAATAAAATGGAGATGTGGACTTTGTTCTACAATGATATTCAGGAGTCATAAAATATGATTGAATAGCTAAATATCTCCAAAATAGATATGCAGTAAAGAGTTAACTTGGCAGCAATGAGGTGCTCAACTGTGCATATTCCAAAGAAAGGACTGGTCCTTGATTGGCTCCTGGGAGATAGGCCCCCAGTCCTTGGAAAATCCTGCCTGGTTAGACTATCTTTGTGTATATGAAATCCTGAACCACAGAAGATAGTTCATGTTGACAGTGAGATTTGTATTGGAGTCTGTTTTTGTTATCCCGGAATCCTAAGCCATGATGTATCAGTTTGATTTGAGGGCAGGAATTTTGGAGACAAAACAGTTAAGATCAGTAACATAGCTGCTCCATGCCTACAAGACTGACCTGCAAGAAAAACCCTGGACACTATAAAAACACTACAGGGAACTCCTTCATTTGGAATTGTATATTGTGTTACATGTTGTCATACGTTGTTGTGAGGAGAATTGAGTTCTGTCTGTACAGCTACACTGGTAGATAATAAAAGCTTGTGGTTGGCTTCTCCTCGACTTTACCCTATGTATCCTTGGCTTTTGCATCTTTTCACTGCAGTAAACTCCAGTGATGACTTTTAACAGCTTTCTCAGTTCTGTGAGTCTTTCTAGTAAACTGTTGAGTCTGAGGATGGTCTTCGAGGTCCCTTAAAACTCAAGGTAAACAAAAGTTGAAAACCTTTTCCAAAGAAATTATAAGACACTGACTGTCAAAGTGTTTTATTATTTAGGAACTTTCCTATAATTGACTCTATTTGATATAGGAATTCAGGATGACCAAGAATCTCTTTAAAATATAGAGGTCAGGAAAGGGTTTATGGAAGATGACTGGTTGTTGAAGTGGATCTCAAAGGGTTATGGATCTCAAAGTGTTATGTTGAAGTGGATCTCAAAGGGTTATGGAGAGGAGAGAAGGCAGAATGGGGTGAGAAAAATTCAGTTCACATCAGAGGGTAGTGAGTAGATGACTTTGAAGTGTTAATTTGAGGAGGGTAGGTAAAAAGTTAACCCTGGATATGTCAGTTGTGGCCAACTCACTGAGGGTTTTAGCGCTAGCTACTGTTGTTTACCATGAAACTAACAGATAAGCTTTCAGTATACTTAAGTTAATCAAATTTCTGTGTAGAGAGGACTCTCTATAAGGTACCTCCATAAGGTGCTAAATTCTAATCAAAAAGTGTGTCTTACTGCCAGAAAAAGTCCTTGTAATAAGAACCTAGTAGGGTTCTGCATGTGTCTTCTTGTAATGTCCATATCAAATTGGCTCAAATTTATAACTGCAAAATTGAGCTGTTTTCAACCAGTAATTGTGTGCTCCACCTGGCGTCAGTAAATCCAGCTGTGTTCTTTTTGGATTATTGTAACATCACAGTAATAGAGATTTTGCAATCAGAATTTAGCTCACAATTTTGGTAATGATTCATGATGCAAAATCATTTCCAACTCAGCTTCCCTGGGGCTTCATTGGCCTTTAAGCCTCCAAAACTGCTGCTGTTAGGAAGACACATGTATAGCTTTTGTTGTTATTCACTGAGCACCTGAGTGCCCACTGTTTTCTTTGAAACTCAGTTGCAAAGATGGGGTTAAAATTGGTGGGATTTATAAGAAAATGCCAGGCTTATTCAAAGTTTTGGTAATGCAAGAGCATAGAGACTCTGTACAGTTCAAAGGTTATAACTGTAGGCAGACGGCCCACATCTTCATTTACACTGCAGAATAGTTATAAATCAGCCTTTTTCCTCAGCTGTGTAGTCGATGTTGTGAGAATGGCATGTGTTGGTTTTGTTTTAAGAGTGTTGTTTTCATGGGTTAAAAAATAGAGGCAATCTATTAGTCCTTAGTTTTTTTCAATGCAAAAGTCAGACTTTTTAACCATATTATTGTGCAGATTAATTTTCTTATAAAATACATGCCCTCTTTCATACTTAAAAATATTTCTGCACTTATATCAACATTTGCTTCATTTCCTTCTTCATATCTGGTAGATGTGAGCTTGCAGTTTGACTGATGTTGAGCCTCTTATTTATTCTCCTCTCTCTAAAAATTACATGCTTTTCATATATTTTCTATCTCAGTGTCAGCAGTATCTACCCAGACTTCTGTCACACTCCACTATCCTATTCAGTTGTTTTCTGTTCCTACTGCTATTCTTTTTTCCCCCTTTTTTCTTTTTTGTTGATTTTATTGGTACATTTTAGATACACGTAATGATCACATTCCTCAGAGAATTTATATCTGTACATAATATATTTGGAGTCTTCTTTTTTCCTCAATCTCCTCTCCCTCCAACCCTCTTCCACACCTTATTTACAAGTTTTGTTTCCATTTTTGTCTTCTATTATCTTTTTTTCCCCCTTATTTGTTTTCTCCCTCCTCCTCCCTTGTTCCCCTTCCTATTTGAACATTTTCTTCCCATTCTCGATATCTATTACACATTTTGGGATCCAGCTATTCCCCTTCTTGGTAACTTCCCGAAAGAATTGAAAGCATCATACTACAGTGATATATGCATGCACATGTTTATAGCAGCACAGTTTATAATAACTAAATTTTAGATGCAGTTCAGATGCCCATCGATGGATGAATAGATAAAGATGTGTTTTTTTATAGAATGGAATACTACGCTGCTGTAAAGAGGGATAATTTGAGGCATTTATCAGTAAATGGACACAGCTTGAGACCATACTCTTAGGTGAAATAAATTGGACACACATGTGTAAATATCACATTGTCCTTCCTCTTTTTGTAGCTTTCCAGCCATTCAGCCCATCTCCTCTTCCACTGGAGGGTCCAGTGCAGTCCAACAACATCGTGACTATCACAGGAATATCCCTGTGCTTGTTCATCATTGTGACCACTGTGCTCATCACACTGTGGAGGAGGTTTGGGTGGCCCCCCCAAATGCAGCACCCCTGCTCGACCAACTCTGTCCATTCCCCTGGCTTCCACAAGAACTTGGATGAGGAGAACATCTGTGAACTGAGCAAGCAGCGCGGGAGCTTCTCCGATGTGGGTGATGGGCCTGGGGGGAGTCCAGGGGACAGTGGCATCCCTCTGACCTACAGGTGCAGTGGGCCAGTGACTCCTAAGGATGGTGCCTCTGGCAGCGAGAGCTGCAGTCTAATGTGCAGAAGATCATTCAGCTACCCTGCTGCTATTCTTTTGTTTAGGCCACTGTTATTTCTCACATGAAATGACCTCTTGGCTTGCTTCTTTGTCTCTGTCTTTTACTCTCTAGTTTTTAAAAATGTATCATGGAGTGTTGTGTGAAGATTTTGGGATACAGAGCGAGAGACACATGATGCTCAAATGAGATCTTTTCTGATGCTTTAGTCCACTGTCTGTCCTGCTCAATTCTGGATCAGGCCTGTATCAAGGAAAGAAAAAAATATATATATAGCTTCAGGGTATCATTGGTATCAAAAGTCATAACGTTAAATGAGATCACAAGGGAGTAAGTACACATAGTAAAAGGAGGGAGTGGTTCAGAGTTTTACAATGTTTAGAGGATGGGGGAATGAGGAGAAAATAACAAAGGATACTAAGAAGAAGCTTACAGAGAGGTAGAAGGAAACCAGGCTAGTGTGGTATCCTGGAAATCAAGTGAGGTACATGTTTCAAACATGTTTTAAGGGGCCTCTCTGAAATGGCAGCACAGGGTCAGCAAGATAAGGATCAAGAACTAACCATTACATTTAGCAGAATACTGCTGGTGACTCCTCAATTTCCGTTAAAGCTGTGGGGGTAAAAAGCAGATTTAAACAGGTTCTAGGAAGACTTGCAGGACAGTCACTGAGGTTAAAGACTATAGGTATAGGTAAAGACAAGAGTTGTACTCTAAAAAGGAGTAGAGAAATGGGTGACCACTAGAGGCAGAAGTGCATGCTAAGAGGGATTTTAAGATTAGAGATGTTGACATGCCATTGAACAAGAGAAAATTGATGACACAGGAGAGAGGAGAGTAAAAAAAGTAATATTCTTGTGTAAGCAAGAGGAGATTGGATCTTGTGCACAAGTAGGATGGTTGGATTTATCTAACAGCATAGAGTTCTTCCAAATTCACAGGAAAGAAGGCAGTGTATATGATTCAGAGTTTGATAAATGGGTAAATGTTGTGCAGGAGTTTGAGGATGTGATCTTCTGATTGCTGCAATTTTCTCATGGAGTGAGAGTGAAGTATTAAAAGCTTTGGAAAGTCCCCGTCTTAACAAGGTCTTTCCTTTTCAACCTACCTAAAATCTTCCCCTTTTAGCATTTATCATGAACATACCAAGCATTTGCTTACTTGT
Source organism: Cuniculus paca (assembly GCA_004365215.1). Classification (NCBI taxonomy): domain Eukaryota; kingdom Metazoa; phylum Chordata; class Mammalia; order Rodentia; family Cuniculidae; genus Cuniculus; species Cuniculus paca. Next base: position 13,039 of record RJWT010007902.1, read on the forward strand.
CATATTTGTTATCTATCTTCCTGCCATACTGTGACCTTATGAGAATAAGGTCTTATGTCTAATTTATTTACTACTGTAAACAGATGTTCATTAATTTTTGTTAACTTAAATAGAGGAGGCATTTTGTGACCATTTTGACCCCCACAGCTTTAACTGAAATTGAGGAGTCACCAGCAGTATTCTGCTAAATGTAATAGTTACTTCTTGAGCCTTATCTTACTGATCCTGTGCTGCCATTTCAGAGAGGCCCCTCGAAACATGTTTGAAACATGTACCTCACTTGATTTCCAGGATACCACACAAATGGATTTGGTCTTTAACTACAAAACTAAAAGAAGTATCTACATCATGTAAGAATGACTTCAAAATCTATGGGGCTTGAGGGATATATCATTCTAAGAGTGGAAAACAACCAGGCTGTTGATTGAATTTGATGAAAAGGAGAAGAACAAGTTGGTTTCCATTGGTACTCTTCTGAGTCCAGGTGATTCAACAAGTTGATTCCAACCCATATGTTTCAGGAGAAAGAGAATCTTCACATACCTGGATATTTAAAGCTTGGGAAAATAGTTTTAGACTGTTTGTCTAAATCATGGCTACTGAATTTGCTTCTTTTTCACAACTGGTAGCAAAAGTTTCAGCTTCTGTAGCTGACAGTATGACAAATTACTGGACTAGTGGCCAAAGGGAAATGAGTGTTAATAAAAACCTTACAATTCATGGTTATGTGGCATATTTTTAAGCCTCCATATGATTCTCTGCCAATATCTAGCCCATGACACAGGAGCAAACTTACACACATATGTGTTTTGAACATAGCTGTGTCAATAATAGTTTCCAGCACTATAAAAGTATAGTTTTTCTTTTTTTAAATGCATAAAGTGACAAGACATTATGTCAACAGGGGACAAATGAAATAGAGTCAGAGACAGAAATTCTTGTCATGTTAAAGTGTGACTACTAACTTTATCAGCCCTTTTATTTGTCCCTTAAAAAACAACTACCACACTACTATTTTTTTTTGGCACTGTACTATCATGGATAAAAAGAAAAAGAAAAGGGAATCAAACAGACTTATATTTGAATCCCAGGCCAGGTATTTTCTTTGTTCTTATTTGTTGATTTTTAATTCTAGATAGTTTCATGCAGGATATTACTACACAGTGGAAAAGGAAGAAGGGTCAAGCAATTCAGAAATTAGTACTATAGATAAAATGCAATGACAACTTCTAGACAACCACAAAAAAGAAGATATGGATTTTCAGAGTCTCAAAGTCATCTAATGGAAAGTAGAACTATAGCCAGATCCATTGAAGGTAAAGCTAGCAAGGAGCTAGAGTTGATTCTGAAAATGTTACCCCAGCAAACCAAAAAGGAAGGAATGGTATGTCTTGACATTTCTTGTGTTCAAGTTTCTGTTAGGCCAAATCCTCCTACTTCTTGGAAGCTATGATAAAGAATCTGGGAATTATAGTTCTTGCAATAGATGATAAGGCAGAAAGAGGGAAAAGGACACATCTGAATGCAAAGAAAGAACAGAATCCCTGATCTGTTTTAAAGTTTCATTTTTTGAATTTATTTTTATTAGTGCATGTTAGTAATGCAGAATAGTGAGGTTCATTTGGGGAATTTGGTATATTCATTTAGCATTCTCTATCACTTTGAATCTCCTTACTCCTCTCTCTCTCTCGTCCCCATTCCCCAGACCTTTTCCCCAACCTGTTTTCTGCTCTAAGTTCTTGAATTGTTGCTCTAACACTGGGTCTCAGTTTCTAAACATGCAGTGTTAAAAAGAAAGGTCTATTTCATCAGGGTTTTGTAATACCAAATGTGATAGTGTATACACAGTGCCTAGTTCAGAATGAAGCTCAAAACGTGCCTGCCCCACCTTTCACCACTAGATGTATTCCTCAAAGAACTGTTTTCCCAGAGAGATGCAGTTACTAAGGATTCTGAAGAGAACTGGTAATCTTCCTCAAAAGCAATACATAACACAAAACTGACTCAACAGGATAATTATTCAAAGCTCAATATTATTTAGAATCATTTCTTTGAAACCTCCATCACTTCCAAGGGACCCTAATAATACAGTGTTTGCAGTAATGGCCACAAAATCAATGAGCAAGTGTTTCTAGAAGAAACAAAAGTCAATAGCCCTTAATCCTAGCTGCTATAATACAATATTGTAATTTTTCATAAATGTGGAGATTTTTAATGGCTGCCTTAAGGTTTTAAGAGGTATGTCTCTTAAAAGTAAAACTTGCTCTCAAAATTAATAAAAGTGCTCACAAAAATGCACATAAGAAAAGCAATACAAACTCATTTAATCTGACCTAATTTAAAATTTAGGGTAACTTTGCCTTTGTATTAGTTAATGTTCAATTTCTGGGACAAAACACCCAATATCCACAATTTAAAGAAGGAAAAGTTTATCTAGGCTCACAGCATGAGTGGGTTCAGTCCATGGTTATCTGGTTCCAAGACAGAAACAACATAGTGGAATGCATGGCAGAGGAAAGCTACTCAACCCATGACAAACAGAAAGGAAATAGACAAGGAAGGAGTGGTGGACAAGCAAACATTCTCCCAGATCATGGCCCCAGTGACCCATCCCTCCAACGAGGCTTCACCTCCTAACAGCGCGTGGACTCCTCAGTTGATTAATCTGCCAATGAGTATAGTGCCCATGATGCAATCAGCTTTCAAAAGCCCAACCTCTAAATACATCATACATTTGGGAGATATTTTAGATTCAAACAATAAAAGTTTTGGAAGTTTGAGTTTATACTGGAGAACCTAATCAATTCAATTCAGCAAGCTCATAGTGAGCTCCTATGGCTGTTTTTGATCCAGAGCTAGGACCGAGATGAACACCGCTAATACCATCTCTGCTTTCAAGGTATTTGTTTCTTGTTTGTGTAAATTATGATTTAGGAAGTGAATTTAATCTATTTAATAAAAAGTTTCAATAAGCAAATCATATGGCTCATTGTAAGTAACTTTATCTATTAAAGGAGGCTATCAGAACATTTATGCTATTAAAGAGATATTGAATAACATAAAAGAAGATGAGAATTTTAAAACAGACAGTCCTGGGGTCAAAATCTAAGTTTGTCATTCACTATTGTGACTTTGGCACCAATTTGTGAATAATGTCATCCACTCTGTAGTATTTTCATGACAATTAGTGAAGGGTGTATGTGAGAGGGTTTGGTCCACTATCTGATTCTAAATTCTCAAAAACATTTTCTTTTTTCTTGCTTTTTTATTCTTTTTTTCTTTTGGAGACAAGTCTTGCTATGTAGTCCAAACTGGCCTTCAACTCACAGCGATCCTCCTGCTTCAGCTTCTCGAGTGCTGGGGTTACAGACGTGTGCCACTATTCCTGGCTCTCAGAAGTATTTGATGCTCTCTTTCTTCCCCTGTCTTAGAAATGCTCTACCTTTTATGAGGAGATTCTAGTTATAAAGTTATAGAAGATAGTGAAAAATTATTTTTAAAGGTTTTCTAAATTTCAACATTGTTTATAATCACCTATGGTTTAACTCAGTTTACTTGAATTAAAAAAGGTTTCATTTTGTATTTTTAACATATATACAAAAAAGCATAAGTGGGGTGAAGGGAAACCTATTTTTCTTATGCTAACAATATTATTACAGGACTTTAGAACTAGAGAGAAGTATAAGGAAATTTTTTTTCATAACTTCATTTCCTAGTAGGGCCACAGCAATCTTTTCCTTTTCTTTTAATCTTTTAAAAGCTTATGTTTTTGGATTTATGCGATGTTTGATATTATGCATTCTTCTATTCATCTTTTTTGGATAATTTTACATTTTAAGGATTTTCCTATGCCATTGAGCACTTTGTAAAGCACAATGCTCCATTGTAGAGAAGTATCATAATTATGTAACTATTTCCTTTCTCTTGGGCTCTTCATTAAAGTTCCATTTTCTTTATTATAAACAGCACTGTGAGTATATCTTAGTGCACTAATACATACCCATATTGTTGGATTCTTTCCCAAGATCAGCTACTTAACTATATATTTATAGATCAAAGTCCTTACATCTTTATAAAAGCACTTGATAAGAAGTACAAAACTGAATGCATTAGCTTGTTTATTATAATTTTTAAAATTTTTGATGTTAAGGAATAAAATAATGTATATTGTATCAGTTTTATGTTTCAATAATAAGGAGATTGAGGAGTTTCTAATATGCTTGTTGTCTATTTGAATTTTTTCTTTAGCAAAATGCTGTGAAGGAGAAAAATTTTTCTTCTTTTTCAATAAATATTTCTTGAGCATTTCCATGATCTGTATATTTGAACAATAGGAATTATGTGCATGGTGATGCATAAATTATAATTCCCATTTTCAAAGAATGTTAAATATAAAGGGAAGAGGGAATTTATGGTGACATATGATTAACAATAGAAACATGGAAATAGTTTGCAGTTATAGTAGAAGAACATGTAATTAATCTTTGAAGTTGAGGAAGTTTTTAAAGGATGAATAGGAATTTAACAGGGAGATAATTAAGCAAATGTCTTCTTTGTACAGAAAGCTAATAGCATGCATAAGTGAAGTAAGTAGCAACTGCTGAACTATAAAATGGGTTGAGGTAGGATGGAAAGGGAAGAGACAAATGTGGTGAAGTTTGCAAGAGCCTGATGTTGATGAACCTTGTATTCTATGCTGAGCAGTACGACTTGAGCCTGAAAGTGGTGTGTAGCCACTGAAGTTATCCTTTTTATCTAATAGTTTCTAATTTCATAGCTAAATAAGTTGGTGACAATTTAAACTTTAAATGCCATTTAAACTTTAAATATCTCATCTCTGAGTCAGAACAGTGTGTTTATATTTTTGCTATGTTAAATACGCTATGGAAAAACCAACACTGATTATGTGATGTTACCTTGGAGATACGGAAATTATTTTAGGAAGCAGACTGATTGCTTTGTCTATAGCTCAACCCCACCAGGACCCAATTATTTCCTTCATCTCACACACATTCTTCATCTACTTAGTTCTGGGACACTGTGACACTTTGTATGTCAGCAAAATCATACACTTAGTGCTGCCAAATAACTTTCATCTTACACATATTCAACACCTATGTCTTTACCAAGCCATTGAACTTCATTCAATTTAGGTATATAATTAAGCATATTGCCCTTATAATATGTTAAGTTTTAAAAATATAGAGGTTAACTTCATAATTAATCATCACCTTCCCCTCTGAAGATTAAGTCTCAAATGGCTTCAGGCCAAATGATGTAGGGATCCTCTCTCCTGCTCTAGCTCTGTCAGCACTAAAGCAGAGTCCTATTGATTACATTCATTATGGGCAGGTGAACTTTGGAAGGTGAAAATGAAGGGAATTATTTAAATAATACCTGGGGTTAAGTTATTTCCATGCACTGCTTAAAAATAAAATTTTTTACTGATGTGCAACATATACACAAAAAATACAAATAGGTATCTAGCTAAATGAGTTATCACAAAATAAGCACTCTGCATAATCATCACTAAATTCAGAAAATAAAATATTACCAGATCTGTAGAAATGTTATTCATCCATCTCCAGTCCCTTTCACTACCTTCTTTCTTCTACTCACAGGTAATCACTGTTCTAATCTCCATCATCATAGATTGTATTTTCCCATTTTAGGGTTATTTTAGTATTATTATTTTGTGTATGACTTTACCTCCTCAACATAATATTAGTTCAATGTATTTATGTTGCTATAAATATAATACTGTTGCTACATCCATAGATTTAGGGAGGGGTTTTCAGTTTTGGGGATTACATAATGTTGCTTTAGAAATTCTTTGACATTTTGTGGTGCATATCTAGGGATGGAGTTTCTAGATCATAGAGTCTATTTCTATTAAACTTTAATAGATAACACCAAATAGCACTCCAAAGTGGTTGTACACATTTGTTTATTATTACTAGTGTATGTATTAGCACTACTTTCTCACCAGCACATGGTATTATCACTTCTTTTAGTTTTGGCCCTCACGTAAGTTAAATGATAGTGTGCTGCTTTGTTTGATGTACATTTCTCTGGTGCCTAATTAAGATGAACATATTTTCATGTTTATTGATTCTTTGGATATTCTTTTTGTTGAAGTGTCTGTTCCAGTCTCTAATACACATTTTTATTTAATCACTTATCTTTGACTTATTGAGTTTGCAAAGATATTTTATATATACTAGATACTAGTCTTTTACCAGTGAAATGTTCTGCAAATATCTCCTCCAAGTATGAAATTTATCTTTTTCATTTTCTTCATGGTGTCACTTAATCAAAAGAAACTTAATTCTAACATAGCCCAATTTATCATTTTTTTTCTTATCATTCACTAATATTTGTACTTTGGAAGAATTCTTTTCAAATCCTATTCTTGTCCTGGAGAGGGAGTATTGAATGGCATTTTTTTCCCTCAAAATGTTTACTTACTTTGTTATTTATAACCAGTGGGAAGTTAACATGTGCAAAGCACTTTAGAGGAACTGGGACACATGAGTTTGCAAAAATTTCATTTCTTCAAGGGATGTTTTGTCTGAGTTCAGTCTATTTGAGAATCAATGACTCTCTGTAGCCATCTCTCTGTCAAAGCCACCTTCTCAACCTGCTTCATGGAGCAGCTGGTGGTCTTCAGTCTGTATTTGTCTGATCTTCCTTTTGATGAAAGAAGTGGGGAAAAATCTTTTTCTCTTTGATAACAAATCTCATATAAAGTAATTTCTCACCATGTCAACCTTGGGATATGGGAGACAGGCAGAAGTACAAAAACGATATCCAATAAATAGTGTCAAATGTATCAACCCAGAAGAACACAGTTGCTTGTTTCAGAGAATGGAAGGTCTGATTTGAATATTAGGAAACTTGCTAAAGAACTAGATGATGATTTGGACCAATCCAACAAGTGACTGTACTTTATTTATTTAATTAAATTTATTGGTATACCCAATGATTACATTCATTATGGGGAATTTGTACCTGTACATGATATATCTTGATTACTCTTATTTTTCCTATTCTCCTCCCTTCCAACTCCCCTTCCCCTCCCCATTCACAAAGCTCTGTTTCCATTTTATCCTTCTTTTCTCATTTTTTTCCTTTTCCTTTCCTTCCTTTCCCCATTCCTAGTTCCCTTTTCATTTTAAACAGCTTATTCCTATTTCACAGTATCTATTGCACATTTTTATTCTTACACTTTCAGTTATAATTTCCCATGGCTGGGTTTAAATATGTTTCTGGAGAAGGGAAAATGACTGAACAACATCTGGGGCATGTTATGGTTTGTGTGTAAATGTCTCCCCAAAGCCTCATACAGACATGGGGTGAGGCTTCTAGAATCTGTGATTAATTCATGGTCCAATGCTGGGATTATGGGTGTCAGTGCTTCACTCACCCTTGGGTGGGTGTGGCCTACTACATTATAAGGGACAGAAAGAGTTTTTTTTTTTCCTCTGTGCACTCTTTCCCCTTTGCTCTTGTTGCTTTTGGTATCTGCTACTGCCATGAACTGTTGCCCTCTGCCACGCCAGCCTGCCTTGGAGCCAGCTGCTTATGGACTGAAACCTCCACAAACTATGAGCTAAATAAGCCTTTCCTTCCTTCATTTTGGATGTTAGGTGCTTTCTCTCAGCAATGAGAGAAAAGTAACCAAGACAGGATATAACTAGAAATCCTCATTTTCCAATACTATTCCCCACATATTTTTTTTTATTTAGACATTTCTATATTACAATAAAATTCAGTTAACATTTAATTTATGCATTATAGACATGACCATGATTTTAAAGAAATATGACTGTCTTCCACAATCTCCCATAAACAGGAAAGTACTTCATATTTCTGAGAGTTCTATTTCTATGAAGAGGACAGTAATACTATGTTCCCCTCAGTACAATGGAAAAATGCGTGATTTTGTTTTCTTCTTCATTAGAGACTGCTACTAATAACCATTCATGAATACTAACACTATTTTTTATCAGGGAGAAGGCCAAAAGCCTAAAAAAGCTATTCTCCACCCCCAGTCTTATCTAGAATATTGCTCTTTCAGAAAGTGCAGTCCTATAATCTTGCTTGGTTGTAGTAGGCAGTAATACTCCACAAGCTTTCCTAATCACTCTCCCAAACAAACTCTAATCACCTAGTTATAATCAGGAACCCTTTTTATGGACTTCCATAGCTTATTGAGTGTTTTCTGCTTGGCAGTCTTCACACTGTTTAGTTTTGTGCTTACTCACTGTGCTCAGAGATCAGAGGCTTCATATTTTTATTCATTGTTCCTTGATGAAAGAAGAACCCCTCATACATCCATATGAAATGATTTTGCTTTATCTCATTTATTATATCTGCAGCTGAAATTACAGTCCATAAGGCAGAGGGTATGGTTCATTTGTAGAGCCCTTGCCTAGCACACCTAAGGCCCTAGTTTCAATTTCACACACACACACACACACACACGCGCGCGCGCGCATATATATGTATACACACACATACACACACATATACATATACACACACATATGTATATATTAAAGTACTGTAAAGAGCTAATGTATTTAGGAAACTTGTTTAGCTTATATTATCACATGATTATAGGATCACTCCTCTTTTAATCCTTTTTCTTTTCCATATTTTCCCCCTAGGATATTTCCATTGGATGTCTTATAACAGGTCTTCTTAGCTGCACGATTATGGGCATGGTTTGCTTATTTCTTTGCTTGTCACGTCTTATCCACCTTTCCTGTGACATATGTCACAGTAGTAGATTCTTTTAATTACCTATTGACTCTAATTTTCTCTTTCTTTCTTGCTAACAGAGTCTTGACCTTGTTCAGGCTGGTTGTATTCTCACTCTCAGGGATGAGTAGTTAGTTAGTCTAAGCCACCTATGGCAGACTTGTCCCCAGGTATCATAGCTTTTCAGTTGCCATAGGTGGTCATCTGATACTGTGGGCTGTGGGACCTAAGTGTAAATTCTCTTTGTTTCTGGAAAACATTTTGATCCTGATGATAACACTCTGTTATAGTTCCTACTGATTCTCTCTTCTTCCTAGCTTAGACACAAATTTGGATTCTAAATAGCAGCAGCCATATTACAACCATAAGCTATGGATATGAGGATGAAATTAAATTGTTAAGAATGGCAACACACAAAGATGGAAAATCATTGGTCTCTGATGTTGAGCAACTGAACCAACATGGAAGCTAGTTGCCTCCATATTTCTTGGAATATGACACAAATACACTACAAGGTGTTTCATCAAATTGCTCCAATCTGAAATCAGATTAACAATACACTGACATTGTTCGGTTCCCTGCCTACAGTCTTGAAACATGCCTCACCACCTCATGCTGGATATCACGTTTCTGCCAGTCACTGATACCAGTTGGTCATAGTCTCTGTGTCCTCTGGACCATGTTTACTTTGAGCCTACCCTTCCCCTCTACAGGACATCAATACTTACTTAGCAGTCCTGATGATGTTCCTGTTGGTCACATTGCTCAAAGCATAGAGTGACAGAGACCTGTTATTGGTGAATATTCTTGAGATGCAAGGTAAGTGTGGACTAGAACGAGAGAACAAATTTAGTCAGATTTGTGCAGAAGTGATTCCCATAAAACTAGAGGTCTGGCTTTCCAATTGTTCAGGACTAAGACATACTAATATATTTTCCCCTTTCACACCAAAACTATTTGTTCAACATAGATTTAGTAGAGATAAAGGGAAACTGATTTACCATTAATAAAAATTAAGCACTAAAACAGGTGACATACTAAACTCATTTTGCTGACTGAACAAATACATTGAATCTTCTAAAGATGAAAAGTGTTAAAAAAAAAACCCACTTTTCCTTTAGTCCTGGTTCTTTGATCAGGGTTTTATTTTTCTCCCCCTTCTACTTTCTGAAGCAGAAAACTTTCTGTGAACTATATTGAAGCCTTTAGCATTTGCATAATAAAATATATCATGTGTTCTCTCTAAATAGCCTTGTGCCATGCATTCTTTTGCTCCAGAAATTTCAGATATGGTTGCTAGTTTTGAGCTCCTCAGCACATTCAACAGAAAAGATAGGCACCATCATCCAGGGTTGTCTTTATTTCCTCTTGGCAGAACAATGCCGATTTGCATTTTGCTGGCTAAATGCAGGTGGAAACTTGAGTTAACGGACACCTGTTTCCAATTCATTCTATTAATGCTTTCCATCTCTTTAAGTCTGATGTCTTTGGCAGCTGTCTGGTCAGCATGCTCCTGACTGTTGTCCTAAATGAATCAAAGTTGCAGGAGAAGTGTTGAAGGGAAAAAAAAGCAAAGCATCTGTAATGCCCAGTGGGAAGTTCCATGAACAGCTGGGTACTGGGCTCCCTTTGTGTATATATTTCTGCCTGAAGGCCTGCAAGGAAGGAGCATAGCTCCTAACAGAATATATCATAGCACCACAGGATATATCCCTGTTTGAGTTTACTGCAGACATTCAGATTTTTCATAATGGATTTCTCTTCTGTCTGTTTTCTTCTGTTTCATAATGGATTTCTCTTCTGTTTCTTTACTGCTTCATTTAAAAAAATTAAAGAAACTAAACATATTTGAGGAGGATTTATTGTATATTAAGCATGGTTCTAAAAGCCACAGATGATATTACAAAGCTCAGTGTTAGTGGATGAATCCCTGTGGCATTGAAATTTAGAAGGAATGTAACAATAACTGAATGACAAAATGCTGTTGATGGCAAAGCAGAAATGAAAATCATCATGCCCAAATTAGATATGTGCACTATTTGTTGTTAATTCAACATCAAATTCACTGTATGCTGACTATGTTATTTTAAACTTGGTTATATAATCCTGTACAAGTCTCTAGCCAACAGCATGATGAGTAAAAAGGATTCAGGCCCACTCAGTGATCTAGATGAAGTGGAAAATAATGTACAATATTTTAAGAAGTGAATTTCCAGCAAGTTTCTACAACTCAGTTGACATTCAACACACAAGTCTACATTTATTAGATCTCAGGAAACTATTGTAACTGGAGGGAAAGCAAAATCAAAGACATACATTTTTAATCTTTAGCAAAATCTGAGAAGTGTCAGCTCATTACTAAAATTTGTGACCATAATTTTTTAAAAAATGTATTTTCTCCAAACTAGTTTTGACTGTATTGGGTCAGTCACAGAGAAATAGTATTTCAATCATAAATACAATTTGTTTGGAAGAAAAATTTCTTCAGGAACATAAAAAGGTATTGCTGTCACTTGGAAATAAGTGTCTGTCCCATGGAAGTCAGCAGATCTTCAAGGTGGCATCATGGAAGACTTTTGTAAAATTTGATAGCCTCACAAGTGAGTCCTTACATTTTTCTAGTAAATAAATTAATAGGGTAACCAACTCAGGTCGGGAGGAGTGGCCAGCCCCATCCCCACACACACTCCACCAGCCATCTGGGAGCCAGTGTAGGCTGGGAAAAGTAGCAGCCAGCCCTGCACCAGCACACCCAGTGGTCACAATCAGATACCTGTAGCCAGCACTGGCCAGAAGAAACAAACAGCCCTGCTTCAGAGAAATTGTAGCCAATGTGGGAAGTGCCTGGACCCCCACTACCCATTTGTCTGGAAGAACCCAGGAATATGTCAAGATGAAAAAACAAAAGGCAGTCTCTGATCTCCAACCCAAGTGAAGCAAATCCAGGAGATGTAAACATGGAAGAGATCAGGAGTCACACACCTTAATGATGGCAACTGAAGTAAAGAAACAACTTCATGAGGTTATAAAGAAATTAGAACAGAAATACTATCTCAGGTAAAAGGGGAAATGAAAAACATAATAAAAGAATTGCTAAGCACCTCTAAAGAAGACATAGATAAAAAAATAGAGGAGTGTAGGAAAATGACGGAAACCTTGAATGAACAATATAAGAGAGATTTAGAATGCATGAAACAGATTCAAAGAGATATCCAGAAAATTAAAAACTCCATTGAAAGCTGGCAAAATTGTTTGAAAGAAACTGAAGATAGACCTTCAGACAGGGAAGAAAAGTTTGCAGCTTGTGATGATGAAAGGAAAGATCTCTTAAAAATGACAAGGAACCAGCAATGGCTGCAAGACAACACAAAGAAACAACTTAATGGGCTGGGGTTTTAGCTCAGTGGCCTAAGCACCTGCCTGGCAAGCACAAGGTCGTGAGTTCAATCCCTGGTGCTGAAAAAAAAAAACAAACAAATGAAACAATTTAATAATAGGTGTCACTGAAAAAGCAGGGGTCAACACGAATGACATTAAAAGTCTATTTACAGAAATAATAGCAGATAACTTTCCCAAGCATGGCAAAGGAATGCAACATTCAGCGAAGTGAGGCATATAGAATTCCAGCTAGCCATAACCAAAACAAATTACACCCAGGCATAGAATAATCAAGATCCTAGAAATTCAACACAAGAACAGAATATTAAAAGCTGTTAGAGAAAAGAAACAGGTCATCTATAAAGGAAAACCCATCAGAATCATGACAGACTTCTCAACACAAACCATCAAGTCAAGAAGAGCTTAGAGTGAAATATTTTAAGTCCTGAAAGAAACAACTTCCAACCCACGTTGATGTACTCTCCAAAACTATCTTTTGAAATTAATGGAGAAACAGATATTTACATGACAAAGAACAGCTGAAGGAATTCATGACCACCAAACCAACCCTACAAAGAATGCTGAAGGCCATTCTAGACAGAGGTAAAAACGACCATGATTCCAGGAACAGCCGCAGAGAGGGATCATCAAGTGGGGCAGACAGCTGAATGTAGGGGAAAAATATTGAGCCAATGGCAGGAAAATAGCATGGCAGAGACAACACAGTGCAAGGTGGCCATAACCATTAATGTAGATGGCCTCAATTCACCAATAGAAAGAAACACAGGCAGAGTGGAGCAGGAGACAGGATCCATCAATATGCTTTAAACAAGACACATTTAACTCAAAAGAACATTCATAGACTGAAAATCAAAGGAGAGAGAAAAATGCCCTATTTTTGACTAGGAACCAGAAAAAAGTAGGGGTAGCTTGCCCATCAACTACAGAACAGATAAGAAAGACGTGGCATTTTTATACAATGGAATGTTACTCACGTATAAAGGAAGATAACCTCAAGGCTCTTATAGGCAAATGGATACAACTTGAGACTATGCTCATGAATGAAATGGTTCAGAGTCTAATGGGTGAATTTTGTGTTGTCTCCCTAGTGTAACAAACTAAAGGAGTTAGTGGGATCCAAAATGCACAATACATATGGTGAAAGTGAAAGGGGAGGAAATGTCTAAAAAGGGAAGGCAGTGGCCATTGTTAATCCATTATTGTGTTTTGAAACCCATATTTTTTTCATTGTTCTGTTTAGTTTGGTTTTATTCTGTTTTGTTTTGTTTTGTTTGATATTATTATATTAGATGGCATGGATAGCTATTTCAAAGATAACAAAATACATTATCGTAGCCATTACTGATTTCCTATTATCTTGTTTTGAAGTCCTGTATTGCTTTCATTGTTTTGCTTTGATTGATTTTATTCTATTTTGTTTTGTTTGATTGCAATATGTCTGATGGTATAGGCAGCTACTTGAAGATTACAAGAGGCATTAAAGTAGCCACTGTTGTTTTACTATTATCTTGTTTTGAAGTCCTGTATTGCTTTCATTGTTTTGTTTTTATTGGTTTTACTCTTCTATTTTGTTTGATTTTATTATGCCTGATGATATGGGCAGTTATTTTGAAGATAACAAGAGGCATTATGGTAGCCATTACTGACTTCCTTTTGTTTTGTTTTGAAGTCCTGTATGATATTCATTGTTTTGTTTTGATTGACTCTATTCTGTTTTATTTCATTTGGTTTTATTCTCTCCAAAATAAAAAAAGAAAAATTTAATGGCAATATCAT
>RJWT010007903.1:0-14884 GCA_004365215.1 Cuniculus paca
CCATTTTTCAACCATTCATGTACAGACTTACAGCATAGTTGAGAAAGTAGATACATGAAAAATTCAAAAGGATGCCAGGCATGATGGCACACGCTTGTAATCTCAGTACTCAGGAGGCTGAGACAGGAGGATCACTGTGGGTTCAAGGCCAGCCTGCACTACAAAGTAAGACCCTGTCTCAAATACAATACAATACAATAAAACTACAGAGAAGGGGAAAAAGAGGCAGGGAAGGCTAAAGGTGGCACCTAGTATTTCACTATCTTACAGTTTGTGCTTTTTAGGCAAGGCCTGCCTAGACAAAGGCCTAAATTTTCCATGCAATTACTTAAGGCTCTTTTTCTCCTTTCAGAGTATAGAAAAACCTCAAAACTTTGACTTGAGTGACTATGAATCACAGAAAAATACAGACTCTCTCACAGTGACGAGTTTTGTATGTCCCCGTTTAGTGGCGAAGTATCATGAAGCTTTAGGGAGGATTATACTCTTTACCCTATTCTTACCTCACGTTTGAACATGGTTTGAACTATAAAGTAAGATTTTAATGTAAGTACTGTTGAGAGGGGTCCTTTAATGAGCCTTTATATCACTGCATTTTGCCATTGCTCAAACACTTTCAAAGATTATTTTTTGGAAAGGTTTTTGGAATGTTTATATCATGCCTCTCATAAACAATCTTTTCCATCTATACTAGTTTCCACAGGCTACCATTAAAAAAAAGCACAGGGCCGGAGATTTAGCTCAGCGGCACAGGCATGTGCCTGGCAAGCACAAGATCATGAATTTGATTCTTAGTACCAAAAAAAAAAAAACTGGATGACTTAAAGTGACACACATTTCTTATCTCACAATTCAGGAGGCCAGAAGTCTGAAACCAAGGTGTCAGCAAGCCAGGCCCCATCTGAAGGGTCCAGGAGAGAATCCCTCCTTGCTTCTTCCATCTTCCAGCAGTGTTATTTGACTTCCAGCCCCATCACTCATCTCTGCTTTGTGGCCACATAGTTTTCTCTGTGTCTTTCTTCCTGTGTCTCATATGCAGATGCTTGTCATTGGGTTTAGTGACCCTCTTGATAATCCAGGGTGATCTCTTTGTAAGATACTTAACTTCATCTACAAAACCCTGTTTTTCCTGATAAGATCACGTTCACAGGTTCCAGAAATTTGGAGGTCATCATTCAACCCATCCTGCTAATACTGTACACCTCTTTCCTAATCATTATTTTTTTAATCATTATTATGGCCTTGCCTCCTTTTTATTTTGATTTTTTTGGGGACATACAGGGGGTGTCTTGAGTCCAAAAGCACATCAAGAATTAGATCACCCTGTGCTACTGATAGGAACACCTAAGAAACGAGCTCATAACAAATACAAAATTTTAGAAGTCAAAAGGCTGACCATATTTAGGAGCAAAAATCCATCTATTGTTTAAAATTTATCCTATATGTCTTCAAGTCTTAATAAGATCATGAAAGAGGGTAGTGAAATGAAAATACATGTTACTAAAAAAATAGATGTTTAATTAAAAGTTATAGTCTACTTTATTTCACTTTTATTTGAAACTCAACAAAATTTAACCTCAATTTAAAGCTAGATATTAAAGAAGAAATTGAAGATGAAGAAAAGACAATTGAAGATTATGTTGATGGAAAGATGACAGATGCTGATTCCGTTTCGGTTGAAACTATGTACTCTGTTGCTAGTCAATGTCTGCATGAAAAGAAAAATAAGAGACCAGACATTAAGAAGGTATTAATTTTTTACATTCATTTAAAAAATGAAGCAAATGGGGTTCATCCTTTTTTCCTACATGTACATTTCAGACCAGCTGTGTAATACAATTCTTTTATTTCTTCTTTTTAAAAGGTTCAACAGCAGCTGCAAGAAATAACAGCTTCTTAAAACTTCATCAGAATCTACTTGTAGAAATTTTTTATATACAGCTATCTACACCATTTTTAAAATTACTTTGTTTCAAAACATTCTTTATCTTTAACAAGGCAGCATGGGACAATGCAGTGGTTATTACAGCATGTATAGCAACTCCAGCAAATTAATCGGAGCCATCCTATCAGCATTTAGCTCTGCTCACTTAGTGTCCACTTGGGATTCACATTAATCCCTGAGACATTTCTTCAGACATAAACAAGCACAGTTAGAAAACTGGAAGATTAGCAAGAAGAGCACTGGGCTGTAGGTTGAAAGACCCTGCTCTGAAGCACAGCTGATGCCACTACTGCTGAAGACTTCTGGCAGTATAACATTGGAATAATAGCCACTGTGCTTCTCGACTGTCATGAAAATAAAGATGCAAAATATACAAACACTTTGTAATTATTAAAGTGATGCAACAGTTAAAAGTTTATAGACACAATTATAAAATCATGTTTACACTATTTTCAGCATTCACCACAAACCATATATCCCCTGATGAAATGCCAGTGATGGTGTGGCCTTTGTTAGACTGTATTATCCAGCAGAGTTGGAGGAATTTTGCAGATGCAGGTAACGGCCCTAACCAGCTAACTTTGAGTACCAAAAGGCAGTGTGTGGAATGGGCCTGGGAGAATCAGGTGGACCCTGACAGAACGTCAGAGTCTCCTGTGGGCTGTGAAGAAGTGAATGCCCTGTTACGAGAGGGCCACAGCAGCTAAAACTTGCAAGAGCCGAGAGCAGATGAGAGCCACCCTGCAGCTAGCAACAAATAGGAAACAAGTGTGGCCTCAAGTGTTTGGCCCAAAGACCAGGCTGAAATCTGAGAAGAATACTGCAACTTTCTGATGATACCACAGGCCAAGCTGACAGCTGCATTCCCACTGTGTGAGACGCTCAGGTTGAGACCCATTTGAGCTATGGCAGGACCTCTGCCATACTGAACTGTGAAATAATAAATGACTAGCATGAAGCAACTAAAGTTGCGGTAATTTATTATGCAGCAATGGAAAATACAGAGACTCCAAGGATGATTCTTGCGTGATGATCCCATCATGCTTACAGTACACTAGGGAGTTTAGTGTGTGGGCTTTTGCTTTTCGTCAGGCCCTGGTCATTGGTTCTTGGCTGTTTTACCAAAGAGTGTGAAACACCTCCGTGAGTAGTGGTAAATACATTTTTTAAAACTGTTTATTCTGACCTTAAAATTCTTAGTTGATTTATATCATTTGAAAATGCACTTTATAGATTTGGGTGGGCAGAAGGAAGAAATTTACTAAGCCAGAAAATTGACAGTCTGCTGTGCGTGGAGGAATGCCTGGTGTCCACATCTGTTTGTTCATTCAGTAACCACTGTCACATTATGTTTTTCAGTTGACATCCAGAATAAAAGTAAGTAAAGCAAGACGTAGCAGAAGGTGAGCATCTTTCATAACATACTGTTGAGACCTTCCTAAATAGTTTTCTGGGAAATAAAAATCAAACATTTTTCCAGTGGCCTTTATAAATTAAGTATGTGAGCAAAAAAAGAAACATTTGCTGCTTGGCAAAGTAAAAAGGCAAATGATAAGTTAGTTCAAATTAATCTCAATAGGAACTAACACAATTTGAGACACTATGGTTTATAACACCTGATACTTATTTTAAATAATTTAGCCAGGCGTGGTGGCGCACGCCTGGAATCCCAGCACTTGGGAGGTTGAGGCAGAGTCGTTGCAAGTTCGAGACCAGCCTGGGCTACAAAGTGAGCTCAAGGCCAGCCTGAACTGCGTAGTGAGACTCTGTCTTAATAAAAGATGTAAGTATTAAATATAAGTTGATAACTTGTTGAAATAAAAATATGTAAAATAGCATATGTGTGGCTTTGACTAAGGATTATGATCATGCCATATAAAAATTTCAAAAATAAACTTTTCATTGATTTTGAAAATGTCACAATATAATTTGAGACATGTTTCCAATTCATCAAGTAAAATTGATATATTTATGAAACATGGGCCTAACTTCTCAGGTAAGACCGTACCTTAACTCTTGAAGGCAGTGGTACAGTAAACTGAAGCTACCAAATCAAATGTTAAATACATGGTTTCTTTCATTGGCCTGAAAGTTTGTAGTCCACCACAGACCTCTAATCTTGTGTGACTCTCTTAAGTATGAGAGTGAGCTACATAGCAGAGTGGTTGCCCTAGGTTGGTACTGTACAGGACTGGTGCAAAAGCTCTGAAGAGAAATAACTTTCCCTCCAGACTTGCAGGATCCATGCAGAAAGCTATGTATGTAACCCCCTGATTTTTTAAAATACAAAAAAGATTTTTTCAAGACATTTGACAGAGGGTTTGTAAGCTTTGATACTTTGATGTTGCCTCCACCAACTGATTGTGCAAACCAGTGAGCAATGATAGCATAGTTGAGAACCACTGGCCTACCCAGTTTTCAGAAAGAGCAACCACATTTCTTTCTGTATTTTCTGATGTATTGTTTTGTGGATTAGCCAGTTAAACTTGTTTAATTATCAGCTTCTCAGTGTTCTATGAGAAACACAGATGTTAAGAATGTTTAATTCATGTTTTTAATTTTCTGGCATTGTGACCATTCTGATAGCTAGATTGCGTCTTTCTAGACAATGTTTCCATCTCTTTTAAGAATTAAAAATTTAATGAAGGACGGCATCCTCACTCCTTCTTCTATAGTGACAGAACTTTTATTATAAGGAAATTCAGCAGGAGGCTCTAGGTTCATTCCCCAGCACAGAGAAACGGAGGGAGGGGCAGAAAAAGAGAAAATAGAAATGCACACCTCCAACTACACTTACAAGAAAACTAAAACAGGCTTTTGCTATTACAAATTAGTGAATAGCCTTAAAGATAGGTTTAACCACAGCTGTAAAAAAAACCTTTGCATCGCTTCCCTTAATATTTTTCTTTGGTCAGGCATTCTTCATGGGTCAGTGGGAAGAACGTGCTATTGTCACTCTGCTCCAGGAAGTACTGTCATACCAAAGTTCTTTTCAGGCCAAGGAAATATTTAGGTCTAAGAAATGGCAAAAGACATCTGAAAATTTGCCCTTCCATGAAAGCAATGGAAGAAATAGAACCAGAAACTAACCAAAGGCCATGGTTCGTGGAGACTTTATCCAGTAAGAAGCAGCTCTGTGGCATTTTTAGTTTATCCTAATACCATTTCTTACCTCCCAGTTTAGTAGTCACCTTGAAAATAACAGCCTCCAGTGGCAAGGTCTTTGGGCAAGGTCTCAGGCTAAACAGGACAGTGGTGGTCACCCCCTTAGTTTTGCAAGTTTACATATTGAAATATTGGACAAAAAGGAGCAAAGCCCTATTTCACAGTGCCCAATTATAAGCCATCTCTTGGGATCTCCCCCCTTGGGAGCAACCATTTCTGACGGTCTGAATTTAATCACTCCTAAGAATTGTTGCTCTAGACAAAGACATAGAAGATCTCACTGCAGTTAACAAGGATAAAGGGTCAGATGCGAAGGCCACATAGGAAATCCTGGTCGGAGCTCAGGGAGATTTGATAAATAAAGGTTATCTCTGTCCCTGGCACTGACAGAGGAATAGTTGGAATTGACAGTTGAGCAGATGACGTGTAACCAGTTCAAGCGGCACATGCTACTGCAGAGAAGGTGCTCCATCTGAGCAGTGTACATTGAAGTGCCTTCTCCAAATAAAGCCCTGCCTGCTTCCCACTGCTGATGTGTGGCCTTAAAATCAGTGAAGCCACAAGTATTGGTGCTGTCTTATTAAATCTGTTCATCCCAGAGCGTTTTATGGGTGGATGAGAAGAATGCGTGTCCTGCCTCTCCTTCCTGGCTGCCATGATGTGAGCGCTGTGTTCCACTGTGGGCCCTTCCACCAGCTAACTATGGACTGAAATGTCTGTAACCGTAATAAATTAACTAATTGTAGAGATCCTATTTTGGAGTTTGAGGAAAATATATCCTGTTTAAACAAAAGTGAAAATAATTGAGAGCTCAGGAAAGCCTTGAATCAAATGAAGTGTGAAATTATATAGAGAGGACATACCTCAGGAGACTTAGTTGAGAAGAAAGTGGATACGTGGAGGGCAAATCAGTATTCAATTCAAACCCTGATATTAGCATGAAATGTTAAATCATGAAATAAAAGATAAAGTAAGACAACAAAAAAAGAAAAGATGAGCAAAATACAATTTAGCTAGATTCTGACTACAGGAGACGTACTTTAGATTCAATGATGACAACAGAGTGAAAGTAAATGGACGGTAAAAGATACATCACACAAACAGTAACCGGTGAAAGTTGGAGTGGCTATCCTAATGTCAGACAAAATGGACTTTTAAAAAGTTGTTATAGAGACAAGAACTCTTTGTAATGATAAAGGGGCTAATCTTTCAAGATGTAGCAATCATAAATATATACACAACTGAACAACACCAAAATATGTGAAATGAGGGCTGAAATTTAAGGAGAATATAGACAATTCAATAATATTTGGAGATGTCAATACCACATATAATGGATAGAACCAGATTTTATAAGATTACTGGGAATTAGATTACTTGAACAGTACTGTAAATTAAATGGAACTAAAAGGCACCTTTAGAATACTCTGCCCAGCAATAACAGCACATTTTTATCAGGTACACGTGGATAATTCTTTAGGGTGGACCAAATGTTAATCCATAAAACAGATACATTCATTCCCAATAGCTATGAAAAATGTGTGGCTGAAAACAACAGAAATTTGTTCCCTTGCAGATTTTGAGTTTAGATATCCAAAAATGATGTCACTGGGTCAAAATCAAGGGTTAGCAGTGATCTACTCTCACTAGGACCTAGGTGAGGATACATTCCTTGACTTAAAGAATTTGCTAGTTGCCAGCATTCTTAGCTTTTGGCTCTATCACTCTTGTCTCTGCCTCTATCATAACATCGTAAAAATTACTCTTCTATTTGTAGTTAAAGCTCTCTTGTGTCCCTGGCATTGTTTTTAGGTACTGCCCAGATAATCCAAGAAAATTTCTTCTCAAAAATCTAATTTAAACACATTTGTAAAGATCTGTGAATTGAATAAGGTACCACTTACTGGTACTAAAGAATAGAAGTCCCAATAAAATCACAATTCCTAATTAGCCAGGAAGAAATCACAAAAAAAATCTGAAAACACTTTAAAATGAATAAAAAATGTAACAAAATTTAAGGAATATTTCAAAAGCTGTGCCGGAAGTAGGAATAAAAACCTTTTTAAAATATTCTAGCAAGCTTGATTCTAGCAAATTGAACTATACACCAAGCATAAAAGGATTATACACTAAAACCAAGTAGAATTATTCTAGAAATGCAAAGTTGACTCAGCATAGGAAAATCAGTGAAAATAATACACTACTGTAACAGAGTTTTAAAAACTACATTACAGTATTATGTTAGTAGATGCAAAGAATACAACAGACAAGATCCAGCACTCTTTTATGAAAAGAATCACTTACAAATTAGTAATAGTTACTATGTCTGTCTGATAAAGGATAGCTACAAAATCCCACAGTTGATGTATTTAATTATGAGCCTGAAAACATTTCCCCTAGGATCAAGAGCACAGAGATGTCTGCTCTCACCATTTCTATTCAGTGCTGTACAGGACATTTTAGCCAGGATTATCAGGCAAGACAAAAAGCAGGAAGAAGTGTGGTGGAGGTGGAAAAGGACATGATGGGGAGAAGCAGAAATAAAATGAAGGGAAAGAACATAAAACTATGAATTTGTAGATGAATTCTCTTAGATATAAATCCTACAAAGTTTATGCACAATCGAGTGGGAGGAATAGTACTTGAGGTAACAGGAAAATAAAATTGTATAAAAGATAAATGTATGAAAATGGACTGCATTTCTATACTTTAGCAATGAAAAGCCTGAAAAAATTCAAGAAAACTTAATTTACAATAGAATCCAAAATGATAAAATACTTAGAAATTAATGTATTCAAAGAAGTGCAAGACTTAGATAACTACAAATCATTGCTGAAAAAAATTAAGATGGCCTATGTTTGTAGATTGGAAGACAATTTTAAAATGGCAGTACTTTCCAAAATAATCTATAGGCTCAGTGTGATCCTTAGCAAAATCCTAGCTGGTGTTTGTATTAATAAGCAAAATTCATATGGAAATGTAATGAATCTAAATAAACACACATACCACACACACACGGACAAAAATTAAAAGATCCTCGACTCCTAGTTTCAAAAATCTGCAAAACTACAGTAATCAAGACAGTATGGCCGGGCATGGTGGCGCATGCTTGTAATCGCAGTGCTCGTGAGGCTGAGGCAGGAGGATGGCCCTGAGTTTAAGGCCAGCCTGGGATACACAGTGAGTTCAAGGCCAGCCTGAACTACATAGCAAGACCCTGTCTCAAAAAAAAATGCAAACAAAAAAGACGGTATGGTATTGCCATAAGGATAGACATATAAATAAATGACAGAATGAGAGTCCAAATACAAGCAACAGGTCAACTCTTGTATATGTGGCCAGTTGATTTCCTAATACCATGCAATGAGATAAGAATAGTGTTCAGTACTTGGTGCTAGCCAGGCACGGTGGTGCACACCTGTAATCCCAGCATGGGGGAGGCTGAAGCAGGAGGACTGTGAGTTCAAGGCGAGACCCTGTCTCAAAAACACAAACAAACAAAATGCATGGTGCTGAAACAAGTGGATATTAAGATGCAAAAGAGTAAAGTTGGGTCCCTCCCTCACATAGTATAAGAAAAAAATTAACACCAAAAAGATGTAATACCTAAAAGAGTTAAAATGACTAACACCTCAGAAAAAACAAGGATGTAAGTAGTTTTGCTTTTGGATTGAACAACAGCTTTTTAACTATGACACCAAAAACATAATCTTTAAAAAAGGATAAGTTAGACAATTAAAAATTTTTGTCACAGATATCATCCAAAAGTTAAAGATAATCCACAGAATGGAATATTTGCAAATCAGACATAGGATAGGAAACTATTGTCGAGGATATATGAAGCATCCTTATAACTCTATAATAAAAGTACAGCCAGGGATATAACTCAGCGGCATAAGCACCTGCCTGTCAAGTGCAAGGTCCTGAGTTCAATCCCTGGTACCAAAATAATAATATGATAATATTAATATTAATAAAAGTACAAGTAACCCAATTTAAAACTAAGCAAAGGATTGAATAGAAATATTTCCAGAGATGTACAAATAGCCTCTAAGCATATGATAATATGCCTACTATCATTATTTGTTAGGGAAAGACAAATGAAAACCACATTGAGATACCAGTTTATGCTCATTAGAATAGCTACAATAAGAAAAATTTTAAAACAAAAACATGTGCGGTATGATGGCACACACCCATAATCCCAGCACTGAAAGGATGAGGCAAGAGGACTGCAAGTTCAAGCCCAACCTAGGCAATTCAGCAACTTTGCAAGACGCAGTGTCAAACAGTAAAAAATTAAATTACATTTAATTTAATTTAAAAATAAAGCAAAAACACACATGGAAAATCAATGTTACCGAGAATATGGAGAAATTGGAACCTTTCCACATTGCTGATGGGAATGTAAAATGTTGCAGCTGCTGTGGAAAAGTCTGACAGTCTTCTCAAAAATTAAACGTAGAATTACCATATACAGCATGCGATTATATTGCTATATGACTTTGGATATACACATCTTGGTGACTATCCCAAGGAACTGAAAACAGATGAGCCAGTTCATGTGCCTGCTAACTCATAACTCCTTCCAGGCTTAGCATATCCTCCCAGGAAAACAGTGGCCCTGGTTGCTGGATTTGTCCCTGGATTTGTCTTCTCCCAAGTCTTGACTCTGTATTTCTTTACTAAGACATATTTATAGTTAAGGGCAGCAAAGGGGTCCTGAGTCCAGTTCAGACAAGGGTTCATGGAACAAAGACCTTGACCCAGGACCTAACCCAGATTGTATTAATTAATGCAGGGAGTGACTAGAGGAGTCACTGTGAGGATGGCGAGAATCATGTGAATTCTGTGAACTAGGCTAGCTAGGAGGCCAGAAAGCACCTCTGCAATGTGCAGAGAGAAGGGTGTGCAGAAAGACCAATCTGCATAACACAACTGAGGGAGCATGTAATGTTTAGGAGGCTGTTGCTTCAGTTTCAGGTGTGCGAACTATTGTGCCCTGGGAAATCAGTCTCTTTCATCTTGAGGCTTGAACCCAGTTGACAGCTCTGGAGCTGTGTGACTCTGCCATCCTACTGGGCTCAACCATTTAGAGGAAGACATTGAGATGGGGGAAACAGCGACTTCCATCTGGCTTCAAAGATTACGCATCAGTACTTCAGTTAGCCCTATTTACATTGCTTAGAGTCGATTGAAGGGAAAAGGAAATAGCTTAGACAGTTCTGTATCTATCAGTATATGGAGAAAGGGTCAGGTTTAGCTAAAGTGGAGGTTAACTGCTCTTTATTCAAAGAGTCATCCAGGTAGTCCTCTACATAAACTTAACATTTTTGAAAAGTTATGTATTTTTTGTTTTCTTGGTGGTGCTGGGGATCAAACCTGGGGTCTCATGTATACTAGCTTAAGTACAAGCACAATTATATTTATTAAACAGTTATGAGACTGTTCAAATTACCTTATTTATGAATTTGGTAGTTATTATCCACATTTTATGATGAAGAAACTGAAGCAAAACAACTTGCCCAAAATTATGCAGCCAGTAAGCAGCAGTGTGAGAATTCTTGAGCATCTGGCATAGATGTAACCTTCACCACATTATGTCTGTCATTGTATTGGTTATAATGACTTTGTCATATGTTCAGAACTAACTCTTCTGCTAACTCATTGATTCAAATTTATACATATAAAATGCAAATACAGCAAATAACGTGGAATGCAGGTTCTATTGTTTTCCTTGTTGAAGAAATTAGGCCCCAAAAGTTAAGTAACTTCTTTCCCATGCCCATTATATTAATTAGAATCCTTCACTGCCTACTCTATTCATGCTCTTTGCAACATGGCTTTGTAATTCTTCCCATAAAACAGCAGTCTACTTCCCCAACCCTTATTTCTGAGCTGACCTTGTAAAATGTTTTGATTGCAGTAACTTATGCTTCCATTCCAAGCCTAGGCCTCAAGAGCTCTTGTACACTACTTCTGTCTTTAATTCCATCTGTCTGTCCTCTCCCTGCTCCTTCTACTGCCATGAAAACAAGCCACACCAACAGTGGACTTCAGAGATATGATCACTCTTGTTTTAAACCACATTTGGGGGGTACTTTGTTATGCATTAGTATGGTTGTAATATGTAACTGATTCAGTTATATAGCTAGTTCAGTGGGGGTCATATACAGATGGAGGTGTGGTCCACGTTGTTACCAATACAACTTGGTAAATAGGTAGCTAAGAAATACAACATGGCTGTATATGCAAACAAAACTAAAAAGGATATATACCACTGTTCACAATGTATTCTTCAGGCACATTATCTTAGTTCTCTAAGCAGAAATGCCACAGCGAACTTACAGTGGTTTTTAAAATCAGCCCTACTCTAAGGAATTTTCTTTTGACTTTTTTAAGATGTATATTTTATTATATCCCCAATTAAACAATCTACTTAATACTGAATTGCAAGCACAGGATTCCATTGTTTGGTTAACAAGAAATTTAAGAATTTAGTGTCAAAACTATAAACTTCAAAGAGCAAAGTAAGAGATGGCAGGAAAGAGGAAGATAATCGGGATGGGAAAGGGACTTGAGAAATGAGGGAGAGGGCAGGCTGGTAGAGGGAGTAAAAATGATCAAAATGTGATATATATTATATATTTATCAGTTCCCCAAGATGCATGTAATTATTATGTCACATGTACTAATAAAAAAAGAACTTAGTGTCAAGCAAGTTGATTACCCAGTGGTACTAAGGTGCTTCAATAGGTACTAAGCAACTATGTGTGGCATTTTCACTATTCTTTGGCTACAACTATTTGTGCCTAAGTTCCAAACTACTTAAAATCCTTTTTGGACTCAGGCAGGCTAATTAATAAATGACCACACGAATGTGATTTCTAACATCATCAAGTACTGAATTATGCAAACTTATCCAAGCATTAAAACAAGTTTTACAAGAAAAATAGCACAGAACATACACAACTTAAAGAGAAAAAAATTTTATTGCAATATAAAATGCACTTATAAAATGTCCACAGAAGGCATGTAATTTCTGACTGCTATATAAATTTATTGAGAATATGTTATTCACCATCTAGTGCCACCTAAAACATAATATAAACAATGAGATATTGTAAAACAAATGTATCACTGATTCTCAGCAATCATTGGTTTAATATTAATTAAAGATTATATAATCACATCTATATTCTGGAATGTCCATTTACTTTCATGTAGTGTAGTGGAATTTTGATTATAATTGCACATGAATTGTATAGGAAAAACATTCACTAGTAAATTATTTTGTATCACCGCAACAGGTAATCATCCTGACTGAAAATTACAGCTTCAGCTATGGCCTACAACATAGCTCCAGGATTCTTAAACCAGTAATTTGTGTGTGTATGTGTCTATTTGTGCACCCATGGAAAAACTTAAGTGTATCTTTAGTAAACAAGTACATTACTATTGACTATTCTGCAAGTTTAAATAGTCTAATTATTTGTAAACAAACCAAAAAACCCCACACGAATACTCTTAATTCTATTTTTAAAAATCTGTCAAACTATAATTATATGCTTTATTTCAACACATGTGGAATTTCTCAAAGGTGCATTACCTTAGATATTAAGGTTTAGCAATGAATGCTTCATATTTTATACTATAAAATGTGTATTTCTAGTATTTGTTTTATGCAGCATGGAGAAGGTCAAGAAATTCCAAATCCTGGATACCCACAGTTAGAAAATTCCTCTGAGTTATGGCTCCACAGCAGGTTTAACAGATTAAATATGAAGTGTTCTAGCTCCCTCTATTTCAAGTATCAAAGAAATATGAGGCTCAAATCTCTTTAGGTTGTAAATGAAGATGCAAAGCTTTAGAGAACAGTTAAACATGTTTTGAAATAAGGTATTAATTGAAACAAGATTCACAGGCTAAGTGTTTATCTGTGCTAGACTGTTTAGCACTAGGACTTTAAAACAATTTTCAATTTGAATATCTGCTAAAAAGTGGTAACAATTTGCCTATAAATACATGGTTTTGGAGAAAAAAATTCTAAAACTTTTTAACATTTTTCACTTTAGCTTTGTTTCCTTTTGAGTGATACTAATTTAAACTTTAATCTGAATATAAACATTTGGCCTCACAGTACTTAAAATGAAATGACTTACTTTGGAAAGAAACTTTTTTTTTTTTTTAAAGTACTAGAGAAAGAATTTACTAAGACTGTGTAAGTCGATGGCAACAGAAATTCTGCATTATAGAAAATATCTAGTACCATAGTTTCAGAATAAGCTGATCTTCAGAAATCTTAATGCCTTTAAAAAAAACCCAAAAAGTCAAATCTAAAAAACTGCTGCAATAAAGCATTATTTGTAAAAGTCGCAGACTTGATCCCAGCCTGACAGAATCAGCATTGCTCCATAGAGAAAGCAATCGAGGCACACTAAATTTTCAGCTTATAAAATAATTTAACCTGGTCCTTAACATATTCAGCAAGGAGTGTGACTATTTTAAGGTCTTCCTGCTTCTTTAAAAAGAAAAAAGATGTCTCACTAAAGAGTAGTAAGAAATAATACCCTACTTTTAAGACATTAGACTTTCTCAAACTGGCCCATCTATATAAAATTTTAAGAATCATGTGAAAGTGTGGAGTCAACACTATGAAAACTGTGACAAAATTAAACATTATTATGTTGAAACTCTAGCTTTAACTCAAAAACAGAAATCATGAGTCTTCTATAACATTCATTTTAAAAACACATAGACGTGAAAAGTGCTATTCTTCAAAAAGTACAATTTTTCTCTCTACTATATAACATGGAATGATTTCAGTTCTCCTGTACTAAAAGCTGAATTTTTAAAAACTAGTATTGCAATGTTTAATATAACAATTTTAATCAGTAGTCGCTTCTGTTTCAGCTGGACCTCTAATAAGTCTTCGTATTCCTCTCTTTCCTGCAGGACCTTTTGGTTTTGCAAAACTTTGCTTATGTGCATGCTGCTTGGGATGTACTTCCTCATAAAGGAAGTCGGCAGTCAGTTCATCCCCATTGTCTATCTCAATCTGCAGAAGAGAAAATCAGGAGTGTGATACATTCGAACAACATTCAAAACCAAATATAAGCAACAAGTCAGTTTTCAAGTATAAATATTCACAAAGGCATACCCATTTCAGCATGACAGACTCAAGGACCATATACATAGTTTCACTCATCTTTTTTGAGGGAAGCTAAATGGGGAAGGGGGGCTCTAACATGTAATTGGCTATAATCGCTTGCCATTTGGTTAGCTCTTTCTGCTCCTATTCAATGTTTGAAAGTAGGAGCCAGTATTATATTCTCAATGGGTTCTGTTTTGGTTTACTGTGTATTCAAGAAACGTTATTCATGGCTCCTTCATCTCAGGTAGAATCACTGTTGAATAAGTGTAGGTAAACGATGGCCACCAAGCCAAATTTAGAAAGACTGCTTTACACGTTTAAAGGGTTGTAAAAAAACAAAACCAACGTGGGACCGAGACCTCATGTGGCCTGAGAAAGCATAATTTACTAGCCAGTCCTTTATAGAAAGATTCAGCCAACGTCTGTTATATACAGCACTCAGGAGGCTGAGACAGGAGAATTATCTTTGAAGCTTGCCTGCTCTACATAGTGCATTCAAGGCCAGCCTAGACCACACAGCAAGACTCTGTCTCAAAAAAAAAAAAGAAGGTGCTATCCATGCTACAGTCATTTTTAGGATCTTAAAAAGCTCAAATGAGCTGGGCGTGGTGGCTCACGCC